>CANXYI011686983.1:0-11684 GCA_948208565.1 Hura crepitans
ATTGTGTTTATATACTGTGGAGTGATTAGAGGATCACATAGATATTGTAGAAGTGTGTGAATGATATAGAAGTGTATTTTTATTACGTAGGTTACTATTCAAAAATTTGGGATAATGCCTGGTACAGCCGTTATGCTACTAAAATTTTAGCTGGAGGATTCCAAATTTATGAATATGTAACATAATTTGAAAAAGTTTTTAAAAACCCATTTTTCACACATAATGTTTTGATAAGAATGTTTTATAACAAGTAATGGAATAAGTGAGTTTAGATATCTCGATATGCATGCACACATTAGTCGGGCTCAACTACCGATCAACATCTAGACTAGGTAAGGGGTGTCACATTTAGTGGTATCAAAGCTCTAGTTTAGGTGTATCAAAGCTTTGGTTTAGGTGTTCTTAGTTAACATATGAGTGCATTAGGGTTTAGAGTATACATTACATAACTTATGGATTTTAAGGCTTATCAAATTGTTTTCTTACCTACAGATATGATGAGTGCTTTAGAACAGGGTAGTGATGAGGAAGTCAAGAGTCACACTCTAACTATCATAGCACCTGAGGCTATAAGAGTTTGGTCTATGTCTATTAATGTAGCAGGACATGCCCTATCTATAAGATAAGCTCCACTAGTGTTCCTGTAGGAGATGTTATAGCTATTGAGGCAAGCTACAACCACTGCTCCACCACCACAACCACTATAGTCTAAGGTACCATTGGCTCTCTAGAAAACTTGCTTGGAGAGGGTGAAAAAGATGGGGGCTAAGGACTTACCTGGGAGGGCAGAATACTAACTAGATTGCACCGAGAAAATTATGAAATAGATAAGGTACACTCCAGTAAAAAAAGTAATATATGCCTCCTCACTCCTATAAGAAGAGGAATCTAAATGGTGATAAAATCTTATTGAGTACAAGACAAAAGACCAAGTTACATAAGAGTTTTTCTTGACTAAGTTCCATAAGAAGCCTATTACTAAAGATTACCTGGATGATAAAAGGCAACAATTTATAGATTTCAAGCAAGATCAAAAGATGGTAAGGGTGTTTGAGAAGGAGTTCACTATGCTTAGTAGATATGTTAAAGACACTATCACTATTAAGGCAGACAAATGCAAGAGATTTGAGAAGGGTCTTCATGTTGACATCAAATCTCAGGTGGTGCTAATGAAAATCAAGGATTTCTTCTAGTTGGTATTAATATATAGATCTATTAAGGGAGTATAGAAAGAGAAAAAGGAGTTCTACCAGAAAAAGAGATCAGCTGGTTAGAAAGCATCTAGTGCTACTCCATAATTGGGGAAGAAGTACAAGGGTTTTCATTCTAGGTATGTATAGCAATCTCAAAAGCAAGGGCAAACTTAAATGATAGTACTGAGTGGTAAAGGTAAGGCTAGATAGTAGTAATCTTAGGCTGCTAGTACACTAGGATCAATAATTAAGGTTAATCAAGTTCCTCAGTGTCAGACTTGTTTCAACAGGCACAGGGTAGAATGTTGGAAGAATAAGCTAGGGTGCGCTTTAGTTATAGGTAACCGGGTCATTTTTGCAAGGATTATCCTAAGGGACAGAGTGTGGGATAGAGATCAACACCTTCACATACTAGAGGCCAGAAGAGAAGTCAAGGAGAGAGAGTTGAGGGAGCTTAGAGAGACAAATCAAAGTCTAGACATGAGCTCAAAGCTCCTGCCCGATAGTATGCCATTAAAGCTCAAAAGGATATTGATGAGCCAAACATCACAACTGGTAGTTTTCTCCTCTTCAACTCTCATATTTTAGCATTAATTAATTTAGGTCTACACATTCATATGTTTACACATCACAGGCATGAGATCAAGGGTTCATTTCAGAACCACTTAACCTAGAGATCATGGTTACTCACCCCATAGGCCAACATGTGGTAGTTAACCGAGTATATAGAGATTGCCCTTTATGGATACAAGAGAATCAATTTCTTAATGACCTGAGAGAACTACCCTTTGATGATTTTGACTTGATATTAGGAATGGACTTATTATCCAAATATCAAGCAATTTTAGATTGTAAGCATGAGAGGTTAACTCTCCAAGCTGATGATAAGACTAAAATAACAATTGTTGAAGAGAGAATCAACTTCTTGTCTAATGTAATATCTATATTTGTGGCTAGACAAATGATTAGGAAGGGTTGTCAGGCATATCTTGCTTATGTGTATGACACCAAAATAGAAAAACTAGATGCTAGTAGCATACTAGTTATGGCTGAGTTTGTTGATGTTTTTCTAGAAGAATTATTGGGTTTACCTCTAAAAAGGGAACTCAAGTTCAGTATTGAGGTTTTGCCTGGTACTACTCCAATATCGATAACTCCATATCGAATGGAACTAGTAGAGTTGAAAGAATTAAAGCTTCAATTACAAGAATAGTTGGACAAATGTTTCATTAGACCGAGTGTTTCACTATATGGAGCACTGATTTTGTTTGTTAAAAAGAAGGATGGTTCACTTCGGTTATATGTGGATTACTGATAGTTGAATAAATCGACCATTAAGAAGAAGTATCCTTTACCATAAATCAATGATCTATTTGATCATCTTAGGGGACACAGAGTGTTCTCTAAGATAGATTTGAAATCCAAGTATTATTGGTTAAGGGTGAAGGAGTCAGATGTGGTGAAGATTACTTTTAAGACTAAGTATGGTCATTATAAGTTCTTGGTAATGCCATTTAGGCCTACTAATGCCTTTGTAGTGTTCATGGACCTAATGAATAAAGTATTCAGACTTTACCTTGATCAATTTATGGTAGTCTTCATAGAAAACATTCTAGTTTACTTGAAGAACAAGGAAGAGCATTAACAGCATTTAAGAATAGTTCTTCAGATTTTGAGAGAAGAAAAACTCTATGCCAAGCTCAACAGGTGTGAGTTTTGGTTAAGTGCAGTATCTTTCTTGGGACACATAGCATCACTCGATGGCATTCAAGTTGACCTATGAAAGATTGAAGCAGTGATGGAGTGGAAGCCCCTTAGGAACACCAAATAGATTAGGAGTTTCCTAAGGTTAGTAGGGTATTACAGATGATTTGTCAAGGGGTCTTTATTGATAGTAGCCCCTATGACACAATTATTAAGGAAGGATGTTTAGCTTGTTTGGGATGAAAAGTGTCAAGAAAGCTTTCATAAGCTTAAGGATATATTGATAGAGGCTCCGATTCTAGTGAGGCCAATTATAGGGAAAGATTTCACTATATTTAGTGATGTATCTCTCGATAGGTTAAGGTGTGTTTTGATGTAAAATGGCAAGGTTGTTGCCTATGCTTCAAGATAGTTAAAGCCACAAGAGAAGAATTACCTTACTTATGATTTAGAGCTTACAGCCATTGTGTTTGCTCTAAAAATCTAGAGACATTATCTTTATAGAGAGAAGTGATCTACACTAATCACAAGAGTCTTAAGTATCTTCCTACAGTGAATGAGTTAAACTTAAGATAGAGGTAATGGATAGAATTAATTAAGGATTATGAATACCTAATTGATTACCATTTAGGGAAGGCTAATATAGTGGTAAATGCAATCAGTAGGAAATTCATGGCAGCCATGAAAGCCATAAATGTCATATTACAACTTGTAAGTGAAAATGCCTTGTTAGCTAAGATGTAAGTTAGGCCTAATCTATTACAACAAGTGAAGGAGTGTCAATGTGATGACCATAGATTGATGAGTGTTATAAGTGCTATCCACGAGGGGAAGCTAACAGATTTGTATTATCATTATAGGATTTGTGTTCCAGATGTAAAAAAGTTAAAGAAGCAGATTCTGCAGGAAGCTCACAATGCTCCTTACACAATGCATCCTCGTATCACTAAAATGTATTAGGATTTGAAGCTTTCTTATTGGTGGCCAGGCATGAAGTGGGATATGTCAGAGTATGTGACCAAGTGCCTTACTTGTCAGTAAGTAAAGACAGAGCATCAAGTTCCTTCTAGATTGCTTCATCCTATAGTAATTCTAAAATGGAAATTAGATAGAGTCATAATGGATTTTGTGGTTAGGCTACCTATGACAAGGAGTAGGTGTGATTTAGTTTGGGTGGTTATGCATCATTTGACTAAGACTACTCATTTTATACTAGTGAGAATGGACTACTCCTTAGAGAAGCTAGTAGAGCTCTATATGGATGAGATAGTTAGATTGCATGGAGTGCCATCTTCAATTATATTAGATCGGGATACAAAGTTCACATCGAGATTTTGGAAGAAACTTCATAATACCTTAGGGACTCAATTGAGATTCAATACAACATTCCATCCAAAGACTAATGGACAATTTGAGAGAGTCATATAGATTCTCAATGATATGTTGAGGGGTTGTGCATTGGAGTTTAAGGGAAGCTAGGACCAATATTTGTCCTTAGCTGAATCGAAAATTCAATTTAAGTTTTACATATTTTTTTTTCATTTATTTTATTTATTTTATTGACTGACTTATTTAAAAAGATATAAGAGCCGATGAATCAAAAACAAGAAATAATTAATTAGTAATTCAAAAAGTTTTTTATGGAACATATATATCAATATTCATGGATCATACCTTGCTGGTAATAATAGTTATCTAGCAAGCTTGGGAATGGCTCCTTATAAGGCCTTTTATGGAAGAAAGTGTATAACACCTTCATGTTAGAATGAGTTCAGTGAAACTAAGCTCATAGGGCCGAACTTAATACAGGATGTAGAAGAAAAGTTGAAGATTATCAAAGAGGCGTTAAAGGTAGCTTTTGACAAACAGAAGTCATATGTAAACTTAAAAAGAAAAGAGGTGGAATATGAAGTGAGAGATAAGGTTTTCCTTAAGGTATCACTTTGGAAGAAGGTTCTACGATTTGGGAAGAAAGGGAAGTTAAGTCCTAGGTTTATTGGGCCATACAAGATCATAAAATAGTGGGACTAGTAGCCTACAGACTAGCTTTACCTCTAAAATTGCAATAGATCCATGACGTCTTTCATGTTTCCATGCTTAAAAGATATAAATCAGACCCCATGCATGTGATAACAATAGAAGACATCAAGGTTAATTCTTACTTGTCCTATGAAGAAAAACCAATGAGGATTATGGAGAGAGCGATAAAAAAACTGAGGAATAAAATAGTACCCTTGGTGAAGGTTCTTTGGAAACACCACGGGATAGAAGAAGCAACCTAAGAAACGGAAGCTCAAATGAAAGAACAATTGTAGCATGCCCTACTCGATCCCATTGCCAGACCCAAATAGGGAGCATGCACATAAGCATAATATCCAAGCTACCCTATCTTAACATAATAAAAACTTGTTTATAATTATTGTTATCGAAATGCTTGATTTATAAAAATGTGAGTTTACAAAAAAAACTTTTCTTTACTTAGTTGGAAAAACAATTTGGGAATCATCGTGCCAAAAATTCGACAGCATAACAGCTGTACCAGGGCATTATCCCAAATTTTTCTAGTGACCTATATTGAAAATAAACACTTCTATATTGATTCAAAATCAAACCACCCCTCTTATGATCCTCTGATCACTCCAAATCAGTCAACAACACAAAATAGAATCTCAACCTCAGAAAGAGATTCATACAAGTAAACCATTTAGAAACCATGTTTAATAAGGTTACAAAACATTGACAACATTTAAAAACACATAACTATACATTGTTGGCCCATTTGCCTCAATTTACAACATATAAGTGCTTCTACATTATTACATCACATAACTGATATATATATATAACAAAATATATACCAAAAGACAAATCTTCACTTGTAGATCTTGTCACGCAAAGATTTGAGCTTAACCTATTCTTCTTGAACCTACACATTGCAAAGAAAATATGATACACTAAGTGAGAGCTTAATGGTGTAATCACTATGATATGCCATATCAATTTCATTCATGTATAAATAGATATTTACTCATAAGCATTTTAGCATAATAAAAATCGCATCAACATAAAAATGAGTGTGTACATGTACAATAGAAGTGCTAAGTTGTAAGAACATATATAAAGTCAAATATCTCATGATATGATCTATATTATCTAAAATTAACAATTTATAGGATTTTCTCAATATGTATGTTCCTTTTTATCATTAATTAATTGCCCATATCAAAGAAAATAAGATCCCTTGGATAATGGGGTGGACAACCAATACAACCTCCAATAACCTGAAAATCATCTACCAACGTAAGTCCAAAGACTAATTATAACATAGGCCAGTCAGTCGAATCATCATATAGGTCCATAAATTGATATCAACATAAGTCCACAGACTAACATAGCATGCATAAGGCCATTACAACCAAAGTATGAACCCGAGAGTCCATCTATCAACATAGGCTCGAAGGCCGATATCAACATAGGACCCAAAGGGCACCAAATAGCATAGGCCCATCAGCCAATATATAAAGGCATAGATGCACCCTAGCAGCTGCTAAAAATCCTATTTGACTGGTCAACCTATTCAACTATATTGGTTTACTCGAATGGGCTATTAATTACATTAACTAGAATTTTCCTCATTAATTTAGTCTATTTTGCTTAAATAGTATATGTACACCATTTAAATGTCTTTTATGGTTCTAAGAGTCATATTCCCATGATGAAACATGACATACACATCACATTTTAAAAAGCATACACATATATGCACTTATAATCATCACAAGCATTTAGACACATAATATGTCCATTTTACTAAAAATCCACACATATTGCTTCCTTTGCTTATAACTTACTCATTACCATGATTATAAGTCATTTTTCATGACTAAATAACTTAACATAGGCCACATATCATTCGACTCACTTAGCTTATAAATGAGCATATGTATATCTTATATGCCATGCAATAGTTTAATTACACATCAATAATACTTAAAGTTTAATGCACCATCATATAGCATTACATACACTTCACATTTTAAGGTATCCTTTGCACATACAAGACACACTTTTATGCCTTGAACCATTCGGCTTATTTATCATTCCCATCTAAAGCATTCTTTTGATCACATGTTTCACAAATGCCATATTCTCACTACATCAATTATTCATACCATTCACATAATTCATGACATAAGCATTTAATCCATATTCATTTCAAATCCATCACATAATGCACATTGTGACCATTATGCTTTTCCATATTAATTTCAGCCCTATGAAAAAGTACACTCACATTCTCATCTTTATTATCATACACATATTAAAAGTCATACAAAGGTTATGGCATTATCAAAATTTCATGGCATTTATTCATTAAATTCAAATTTCTCATAACATACTATCACATACACACACATTTATGGCACACATTTATTGAACATATTATAGTAATTACACTTACTTTATGGGTTAAAATACACACCCGAGGTTTGATCACACCTTCTTCTTCCTTTTGTCATTCCTTTTCTCAACCTACTCAACTATGAAATATAGATTCATTTTGTTAAAATTCATACAAAATCATATGATTAGTAAAAATTGAAACCAAAAACATAAAAGTACTCTTAGGCACTTAAGGAACATAGGAAAAATGTTGGAGTTCAAAAAAACTTACCCAAATGACAAATGAGTACTGTTTATCGAGTCATTAAACCGAGCTTTCTATGCGATCTTTTCGCAAAATTCCACTTCCTACTATTCCTAAAGACTATGAAAGGGCTACCATTCAATTTTTATGGCTTGATTTGGCTTATAAAGGGGAGATTGAAGAATAAAAAATGGGGATTCTAGGGAGGAGGCATCGGCTGGAATGGAGAAGAAAGAGGAGAGTGATTTCACTATTCCATGTTTGACCAAATTTTAACTTGTATAGGTGTATTAGTTTATGGGAAAATTAATTATTTCCCCTCTTTTTATGTTAATTTAAAACCAAAAACACTTTTGTTTCATCAAATTTTTCTTTCAAAAATTAAATAAATTAATGCCCTAAAAGTCTCTAAAAATAGTAGCTTGAAAATCACGAAAAACTGGATTAAAAAGCCAAATTTCATGTGACTCAATTTTCATAAAAATACTTCCCGACCTTTAAAAATTCTAATTCTAGAGCCATTGGACTCATTGGAATTTTTTAGTATCAGGTATTACAAGTTTCATAATTTTCTAAGCAACTTTGAAAATTATTTACGATTCAATTTTACCTTAGCTAATACTCCTAAGTCATTGTCGTAATAATTTTCTTAGCATTTTTAACCAATCAAATGAACTTTGATTGATTTTAAACTTTTCCCAAAGTTATTTTATGACTAATATTTTCATCCAATAACATTAGTGCATCCCGAGTCTTGAGAGCACTATTCATCTCGAGAAAGTATTATTCATAAAATCGAGATTTTTCGAGCGTTACAATAATACCCATAGTTGTTCAAACTAGGTAACAATTTAATGTCAAGGATGACATTTATTTTAAGAGGGAAAGAAATTTAACGACCTAAAAATCCTGACATTTATGAATAGTGTCCTTGACCCAAGATACACTAAAGTCACTGGATGAAGGTATTAATCATACAATAATTTTGGGCAAATTTGAAAATCAATAAAAGGTTATTGGAGGGGTGAAAAACGCTAAGAAAGTTTTTTACGATAGTTTTTTAGGAATAGTGACCAAGGCAAAGTTGAATAGTAAATTATTTTCAATATTGCTCAGAAAATTATGAAACTTATGCAACCAGATACCTAAAAATTCTAATGAGTCCAATGGCACTAGGATTAGAATTTTTAGATATTAGGAAGTAATTTTTTGAGAATCGAGTAACGTGAAAAGCAGCGTATTTAATCGATTTTCCTCATTTTTGAGCTTTGATTTTTAAAGAAGTGTGGGGCATAATTAAAGTGAATTTATTAAATAAAATTGGAAATTAAATAGGGTAAAGAAAAGGAAGAAAATTGAGGAAAAAAGGAGAAAATGTTATTAAAATAAATAATTTTAGAAAATTATAAAAAGGGGTCAATTCTTTTAAAAAGTCAACATTTCCATCATCTTTAATAAAAGCCATCAGCTTTTCTCCCTCCTTCCCCTTTATTTTTCTTCTTCCTTCTTCCTTTTAAAGCATAATTTTGCTCATCTAAAAATACTTTAAGAGCCTCTACACCCTATAGAACTCTATAGAAGCAAAAATTACGTGAGAGAACACTTCGAATCCTTAATTTTTAAACCCCATGAATAGCGACTAATATCAATTTGGGTAAGATTTTTTTACTTTTGTTATTTTTCCTAGGTTCTAGGGATTCCCAAGAGAGTTTCTCTAGTTTTAGATTTTAATTTGAAGCATTGGGTGATTTATTAGGAATTTTTTGATCTATGTTAGGGATTTTTTATCAAAATTGAGATAAGGGCAAATCGAAGGTGTAGACGGGCCTCAGGGTTCATTTTCAACCTCCTCGATATGTGTAATTAAAATAGAATGTGCAATTTCACTTATAAACATTAAATTCCATATTGTGCATATTATGTAATAAATGCTCATAAATGTGTTATGCCATAAATGTGATGCATTTGATGAGTTATATGACTTAGATAATGTATGTCAAAATGTTTTAGATGATTAAAATTGATTGGAATCAACTGAAAGTGCATAATGTGCTTATTGTGACATAATATGCTTAATATGGAGCATAAAAAGGTTTAAATTGCATAATGTAGTGATTAAGGTTAATTAAGCATAAAATGGTGTTAGATCATGTTTTTAACACATATAAGAGTGTATAGAAGTGTGAGAATGCATTAGCAGAAATAATGCTCAAAATGTGCTTAATTAGGCTAAATGAACATTATATGGATAATGACATTAATTATGCTTATATGGATTCTTCTCATATTTTTATGCATGTTTAATGTACTTTGCATTATGTATGGTGGTTTTATGATATTTGAGGCCATATAATGTGTGTTGGCCAAATGGTTCTTGAGGTGAACCATGGGTGTGAATTGAACGCTAATTAATGGCTAAAATGGCTTAATGGCCGAATGGCCTAATTTGGTTATGAGGCTTGTAATTTTATGATATGGGCACTAATTATGTGTATGTAAAAGTTGTGAATTATGGCTATGAAGTATGTGTATTGCTAAATGTAAATAATGCCAAATTGGTGTGGATGGCCGAATGGCATTATGAGAGTGCATATGCATAGGGATTTATAGTTTGTGAAAAAGGGTGTGCATACATATTTTCTTCAATGTTATTGATCATGAACATGAATGGTATCTTATATGGATAAAGTTTATGACTAAAATATGTTCTAAACTTGAGGTTGAGTTTAAGAGTGTTATTTAACACAAATTATGCCATATTATGGGTAAATTGATGAACATTGAGGTACAAAGCATCTCAAATGGACTTATGACCTCAAGTGAATGTGTGTATGCATAATTCATGTTGAAAACCATAAATAAGATGCAACAACCTAGGAAAAGGATAGGTTGACCAATCAGCTAGGGGATATAGTAACTGCTAGGGTAATTCGGTGCTTAGATGAGATCTAAAAGTTCACTTTTAGTCTTACTTAAGGATATATGTGTTGTGATCTTTAGATCTTTGAGGGTGCAGCCACTAGGAAGGTTTCATAGGAAGCCACTACAATGAGCACATGTAGATGTAGCCACATAAGTCTGGATAGGCATTACACACTTAGTTGGTGTAACAACTATTAAGGTCCAAAATGTGGGCCATTACACAAGATATGATCCTATTATCCATAGGTTTTGGGTTATCCTTATAGGCATAAGCTAAGTTAATATGGCAATCAACATAAATTCATGTCATGACTTTAAATGATAGATAGGTGTATGTAGGATGTGAAGATGGCTCAATTTAATGAATTGTTAGTTTTATATGTTGTTTTGATATATATGCATGATATGGATATCCTTGTGCATCATATAGGTCAATTAGACATAAATGTTGCATATTGTCATCTATATGAATGTTATGAAATATGTAAAATGATTATACATGTAAATGAATGGCATTTAACTATGGCTTGTTAAGAATGATAATTAGCACATATTATTTCAATTACACCACTAAGCATTGGCTTAGCACATCATTTGTTTATGATATATAGGTAAGAAGGCTTTCTTTTGGTAAATTTATACATATATGTAATAGTTGTGATGTATAGGTGTACTCAAATGTGTAATGTAAAGGATGGGCCTAAGACTCTATCTAAATTGTAACTTAATATTTCTTTTCAGATTTCAAAATGTATAAACTGTATTAAACTATGATAATACATGTTGTGTTGTATGATATCTCTTCCTAAGGTTAAGATATCATGTGTTTGTGTTTGTGTGTTATTAGAGTGATTAGAGGATCAAATAAAGTTTAGAGAAGTGTGTGGAATGATCATAAAAGTGTATTTTCTTATGTAGGTTACTATTCAAAATTTAGGATAGTGCTCAATATAGCCATTATGCTATAAGAACTTTAGCACGAGGATTCCTAGTTTTGAATGTGTAACATTGTTGTATAAAAGTTTTTAAAAACCCTTATTTTTACATATAATAATGTTGACAAAGAATGTTTTAACAAGATAAAGGAATTAGAATGAGTTTAGATATCTCGATATACATGTACACCTTCGTCGAGTTTAGTGATTAGACTGAGTAAAGGGGGTCACATTTGGTGGTATCAGAGCTCTAATTTAAGTGTTCCTAGTTATCATTTGAGT
>CANXYI011687012.1:0-14349 GCA_948208565.1 Hura crepitans
GATTTTCACTCTGCTATTCATACCAACCGACTCTACTCTATCCATACGTCAATTTCATTCCCTATGGTTTCCTTTCATTCTCATTCTATGTGTGTGTAAATTAGACTGAAAGTCAGGGCATGACAATAAGGGTTAAGTAAGGTCAATATTAGTTGTGTGTCATCTCTTATTCGAATTCGGGAGTGGGTTGGGTGAGAGGTGTCACCTTTGGTGGTATCAAAGCAACAGTTTAGGCATTCCTTGGTATATAAGATTTACATATGAGTGCCATAGGTCTAATATCATGCATCGCATAAGTATATATTGCTGAGGCTTATAAGTGCCTTTTCATATAGATCTAAGATTGATGAGAGTTCAAAGCAAGGTAAGGGCGAAGAGGTTGAGAGCTATACTCTAACCATAGTCAATGAGCCTACAAAGGCAAGGACATCTGTACCGAGTGTTGCTAGGTAAGTTGTGTAGGCACAACTATCCTTGCTCCAATAGATGGTGGAGCTTTTGAGGTAGGCTACAGCTGCTACCATACCACCACCACCTCCTCAGCCCCTACAAAAGACATATCTAAAGAGGGTAAAGAAGATGGGGGCTATTAATTTTATTGGCACTAAGCAAGATGATTCAGCTGCATTTGAGTATTAGCTAGAAAAGATAGTAAGGATCTTCTAACAGCTGAGATACACACTAGAAGAGAAAGTTATCTATGCTACCTCTCTACTCTAGGAGGAAGCATTCAGATGGTGGGAAACCATATCAGAGCATAAAGTATTGGATGAGCTCACATGGGATTTCTTCTTGGAGGAGTTTAGAAAGAAGAATATTACTGAGAACTATCTAGAAAATAAGAGACAAGAGTTCATAAATTTGAAGCAGAAGCACAAATCCATCTCATAGTATGAGAAAGAGTTTACCAAGCTAAGTAGATATGCCAAGGAGATTCTTACAAAAGTTGAAAGATGCAAGAGGTTTGAACATGGGCTCAACCATGACATTAGACTCCACGTAACAGTTATGAAGATTAAGGAGTTTCCTTCCTTAGTGGCAGCAGCCTATTCCATTAAAGAGATATAGAAGGAAAAGAGAGAGTTTTCAAAGAAAGAGATTTTATGGCTAGGGTCAGGCCAGTTCTGCTCCTAATACTAGCAAAAAGTAAAAAGGAGAATAGACACAGCAATAGTAGAGATAGGGACAGACATATAAGTCTGGGTCGGGTTCTTAGGCTAGGCCTAAATAGCAAGCACCGACTTCCAGTACACCAGCATCTATTGCCAGGAGTGCACCAGCAACTTTGTGTGAGCATTGTGGCAAGAAGCATAGGGGTACTTATTAGAAGATTACACCTAGGGTATGTTATAGATGTGGCTCAAAGGAGCACTTTATTAGAGATTGCCCAAAGAGATCAGTAGCTACCTCACAATTTCAAGCATCATCTCTGGTTGGTACTAGAGGTTAGAGGCAAGAAATAGGAGATAGATAAAGAGGCAGCTAGAGGGCCAAGTTTGGGACTTTAGACAGAGCAGAGCCCAAAGCATCAACAAAACAATATGCCATTAGGGCTAAAAAGGAGGCAGATTCTCCAGTTATAATGAGTACCCTTTATCTCTTTGATTTACTTGTTATAACAATAACAATAATAAAAAAAACTGTATTACTAAATTCAAAATTAAAAAATCTCTGTAATCTTTGAAATTACTAATAATGCTTTAAGGAAACTATTGAAAAACTTCATTTTTCATATTAAAATAGTATATTTTTGTAAGATTTTTTACTAAATTGAATATTCACTTATTTAAATCAATAAATTTAGTGAATTTAATATTTAAATTCTTATATATTTATCAATTTAGATTATTAAATTTATTGAATATAATACTTAAATTTCGATTTAAATTGACAATTTTCTATATAAATGCAATGGACGAGCAATAAGCTATAAGTAATATAGCTTGAGCCTCTCCATTGGAATTTCTTCGATATCAAGTAACATAATATTTATCTCTACATATCGTGCTATCAAGAAATATTTTCATAGAGATAAAAGTATTTGTAAAAAATAAAAAATCAACCAAAATAGATGGAAGTTCACAAAGATGTTACAAAAGAGTACTTTTACCATAAAGAACTTAACTTAATGTAATTGTAACTATATCAACAAAAAAAATATTAATCTTTTTTAAATTACAATTGGTTATAGTTATTATTTTTTATAAATAGATTACATAAACAAGTGTTAATATGCTTATAAAAAATATACTTAAATTTAATTAATTAATTTTACAAGAATATATATTACTAAATTTAATTAAAAATATTTAATATATACAATGTAATACACGTTCACTTTTAATAAAACAAATATATAATGAAATTTTTTTATCTTTCATTCTTTTAAATTTTAGCTAATAAACTTAACAAAATCATATGAAGAGTATAAATTTTAATTCTTATTTGTTACGGATGATAAATGACTTAAATTAATTAATTTATATTGATATTTAATGATGAGTAGATTTGTTTATTGTAATTTTAATTATTTTATATAGAGTTCGTTATACTATATTTTGAAAATTTTTATAAATAATTATATTAAAAAGCAAAAAAAAATAGTATTAATCCAATCAAATCTGCTCAATCATAACTCGATTGACTATTTAATTCAATGTTTGATCTTATTTTTAAAATATTAATTTTATTTTTAAAATATTAATTTTAAGCACAAGAATCCTAAACATAAGCTACGGTCTTTAGAAATTTAGATTGCTAAATTATTTTTGTTGTCTTAAAAATGCATATTTTTAGGTTTATAAATTTTGAACTCGTGAATTCTCGTCCCAAAAAATGATTTATTTATTAAAAGTAAAAATTCTTTTAAAATAATTTCTTACTTTATACATATATACATCAAATAACGATTTAAATTTCAAAAAAATACATTAAATCTTCTTTTTTATGATTTAATTATTAAAAATACATTAAATTAGTTTATTTTCGTTCCCTTTTTTTTCTAAAAGCTTGTCTTTTTTATATTCATTATTTCTCCTTTATTTTCTTTTTTTTTATTATCTCTTTTAAAAACCTCCATTAACAAATCATTGTTTATTTTCAGATATAATTATTTTAAATATCATTAACTAAGCCTCTCTATTTCGATTAAAATGGAAATATTTTAAAATCTAAAAAATAAATCTTAACTTAATCAAGCAAAATCATTTGTAGTATAGTACTAATTGGTTAGAAAATAAATAATGATTGCATGATAAGATTGTATGTTAATTGATTTTTTTTATTTTTATTTGAGTTGTTTGAATGAAATACTTTATGAAATTTGAAAAATCATATAAAAATATTAATGTAAATAAGGTATTTGTTAACTATTAAATTTAGTGCTTTTGAATTAGAACTTGTAAATTTTTTATGTTGAATTTTTTGTGCATTGTGCCGTAAAAAAAAGCCCTCAAGTTATTCTTTTATCGAGTTTATAGGATGTAATATACTCTATAAGAATGGTTATTTTGTGAGAAAAATTCCAATTGCTAGTTGCTAAGAATAATTATTTTGTGCGAATAATTTACACAACATGAAAAATTATAATTTAAATAATTAAAATATTAATGGTTAATTACTAGTTTTGAAGTGTTATGGATGATCGTTAGTTGTTTCGGTGTATGTTTCTCAATTTTACTAATTGCTAAAATGCATTCTATTATTTGGTATAACAAAGCACACTAATCTAATATATCTTATTATACTATTATGTAAAATAGCATATAATTTGATATAATATAATATATTATAGTGGTGTATTTTGTTATACCATTATGCAAAATAGCATATTATTTTGGATAATAAAATATACCAATTATACCACTGGCAAAAAAGTGTGTAATTTGGTATAACATAATATATTAGAGTGGTATATTTTATTAACCATTATGCAAAAGGATGTGCTATTTGATATTTTTGAAATTAAAAAATTTTTAAATGAGTAAATTGGTATATAAAAATTGATGGGTTTGGGTATGAATTTAGAAAGAGGCATTTAAAAATTGATGTATTTTTTTAATTAAATTTTTTTTTTTAAAAAAATGTAAATTTAAACTGTAGAAATTTATCGGTAAATTTTTTTAAAATGAAATTAAAAGTGGTGTAAAATTTTTAATTGATTTGTTCAAAACTCGTGGAATCCATAAAGTCAGCCCACGCCAATTACCAATATGGACAGTGGATGACATGGGCAATTGGGTAGAAATAAAGTCCCAAATTTATTGGCCCAAGTCCAAGGATTAAAAAAAAAAAAAGATTGAAGCCTGTTTTTTTCCTTGAATCAACTCTTATTTTCCTAATTTTTTTACTCCAAATTGAGAGAAAATGCCGTTTTTCAGTTTTTTGCTCTAATGAAAAAAATTTTTATGACCATTTAACCAAGAATTTTTTTTTATTTTTTCATAATTATAGGTGCATTGAATTGTATTAATATCACCAAAGAGTACAAGTTTGAAATGTTGCGACTCTTTTCCGGATTTGTAGGAGACATATCATGTGGAATAATTGGCAGCTTGGTACCCTAGAAAACGAATATAAGGACAATAAATTCTTAAAAAAAAAAAAGGAAAAGAAAAATATATACTTCTATATATTTAAGCATTTTTGCTTTTGTTCCTTCCCTGAATAAGCTGCACATGTATACTAAAAATAAAATAAAAAAATTCGTAATGATGGTATATTATTATGAAAAATTCTTACCTGCACGAAGTATATACAATAAAGAAGTGATTATATACCTTTCGAGTTTTTCTAAAAGCCCTCCAAATAATGTAAATTTCGGACCTTCAAAAATTTCTGAGGGGAAAAGCACAGTTACTGAATATAAGGAATCCCTAATTCCCTATTTATTTATATCAAATCCAAAGATACGTTTTGAAGACAAATAAACATTAATTTAGTCGAATTGATCCGCTCATGGAAAAAGTTAGGGGCTAAAATGGATCCAAATTATCCTCTAAGTTTAAATTACACAACATTCAAAACAGTATAATTGATTTTTTTTCCCTCTAAGATACGAATTTTTTCAAAAATTATTAATTGTTAATTTATTCTTTAACAATGAAATTAAATATTAATTTTTAAATACTTTTGTTGATTTTTAAACATTTAAAAGTGCTTATAATATTTCTTTTTTAGCTGATTGATCATATCTTATTAAGATACATAATTATAACATCTTTTGAGCATTTTATGAAAATTTGAATTGATAAAAAAAAAAAAGGTAAAATATATTTTCAGGTCTTTGAATTTTTCTCTTTTTTTTCTATTAGTTAAGCCTCTTGTATTTTTATTTTATTTTATTTTATTAAGTCCTCTTCTTTCCCTTTGATTCTTAAAAATGATGATTTCACTCCAATTCTTTTATTTTATCTTTAAATACTTATTTTCCTTTTAATTGTATGTATAATTAATTTATTATTATTTTTATAATTTCTAAGTTTTTCAGGTATATAAATGTTAAGCACGGCCCAAATTCAACTTAGGTTGAGTTTAGATACAAAATTCTTTTCGTCCCCATCCAAATGCAATTCAATCTGGACTTGTACACAAAAAATTTTTCTAATTAAATTCATGGCCAAATTGAGAATAGAGTTAAAAGGGAGAAATAAGTTGTAGAAAAAAAGGGAAAGAAATGAAGTGAAAACGTAAATTTCAAGAATCAATAGAATAAACGATGATATAATGCGGTAAAAAAAATAAAACTACAAGTCTTAATATAACAAAAATAAAAGTATAAGAATATAATAGAGAAAATATAAAAAATTGGAAGATATATTTTGCGTAAAAAAGAAAAAAAAACAAATAGAATAACATAAGTTTGACGTATCAACTCTTCCATGATTGTAATATATATTTCCTGTTCTTATGTAGGTCAATAGTTACCTTAAGTTTACTCATTATATAGTAAAGTCCGATTGAATGTGTAAAGTTTAGTAGGAGAGAGTTGTCGAGTTAACAATTGTACTTCACTTCTACCAAAATGATGACACGAACTCAGTAAATGGTTTTCGTTGGATTTTTTTACAATTGCAAGCTCCTTTTACTTTTTTTATTTTTTATTTTTTTTCAAACACATAACGGGTATTTTAAACTTTTAATGTTTGAATTAGTTTCATTCCCATATGCTTCTTAAATGAAAAAGAGTATGATTTTCTTTCACCTTATAAATTTCTTCTCGGTATTAGATTTTACTTTTAATTTAGGTTTTCCTCACTTTTGGTAGTTAGATATTCACCATTTTTAATACATTTTTTTATTAAGTACAAATTGGTTCCGATTGTTAAGAAAATAGACTTCTATTTAATTCATTGTATAAGTTAGTTTAAAGTGAAAGAATTGCACATGTCATTACAACGAGTATAATCACTTTATAATTAACTGACGTAGAATATTCAACACCAATACATTTGCTTGTTAACCGGAAGATTTTTTTTATTGACAATTTATTTTTCATAACTTGGTATCTCCATTAGATTTTTTTTTAAATTAATAGAGACGCAAATATGATAATATTCTTATTAATTTTCTTTGATTTCTGTGTGTAAGATTCTCGCCAACAGCATAGACAAGCATCAAGTAGAAGAAGTAAAACAAGAGTAAACTTGTGGTCGGAAGAAGTGAATTTATAAAAATTACCAACATGTTCTGGATGATCAATTTTTTTTTTCATTTTTAAGATCACTCGCACTTCAAAAAAAGATGGGAAACATGACCACCAACACGAAGGAAAATGAAAGAGGTGGGGCAGTGCTCGAAAGAAAGGAAAAAATGTTGGAAGATAGTAATAGAAATAGTAGAAGATGCTATTCACATTTCACAGGGCATGTGGAAAGGTCCGCTGGGCTCTTGTAGAAGCAAACGTCTAATCAATCAAATAAAATAAAAAAATTTAGATTGGGAAACATAAACGCTTTGTTCTTGGACTTGTTAGGTCAAGTTTGATAGCTTCTTTTTGGGCGGCTGAGGTGGGGGATTACATAGATAAGATGTGACCTCCTTTCTCTTTCTTTTTTTTTTTCCCTTTCCAATTGCAAATCCACTTGAATTTTTATTTAGAAAATATAAATTTGATTAATATCCATAAGTTAATCTTTTCTTCAACTTTTTTTTCTTTGCTTGAGAGATCAAATAGAAATTCGGTGTAGAGATTTTATAATTTTAATATCAAGCGATTGAGTAAAAAATTTTTATGGATAAAATAAGATATATAAATTGTGTAATTTAAATTTCTCTATCAATAAGATTAAATTTATAAGTTTATTTAAAGAAAATAAAGAAAAATTGAAACATGAAAAGGGGAGAGTAAGTAGAAATAATAGAGGGGACCGAGTAGGGTTTAGGCCCTTAGATTGTGACCTTTTAACTCTCACTCACTTTATAATCCTTTGCTGATCTTGCTCTTAGTCTTTGCTCGTGCGCGTGCTGTTACCTTTGCATATCAAAGTGAGACATTAAGTATCTTTCATCTTATCAACTTCCTCCATCCCTCTCTCTCTCTCTTTTGCAAAAGAATAACCATATCTCTTTTTTATTGACATACATTAATTTTGTTTCGATATACATGATTTTTTCTTTGTTCGTTTGTTAATTAAAAAAAAGTGCTTAATTGAGGTGTATTTATTTCATAATTCATTGGGAATTTGTGAAATATAAGAGTGAACTATATGCACATATAAGTGTTAATACCCCGATGCAACAATATTATGAAGTGATCTTTTCCTTCTTTGGTCGTGGTGAAGAATATTTTTTTTCCTTCGCTTGCAAGATGTGTATTGTATAATTATATTTCAACAAAAGCATAAAATTAAAAAAGTTTAAGTTTAAATTTTTTATAATCATGTCGATATATAATCAATTGTAAATTTATAAAAATATTAATATATTTTATTGATAACTTTGTAATTACTTCTAATTAAATTTTACTTATAATAAAAGTAATTAATATTTTTAATTAAATTTAGTATATATATTATTGTAAAATGTGGTTAATTAAATTTGAGTATATATTTTTTTTATAATCATAACAGGCTTTTATATAATCAATTTATTGAAAATAATAACTAGAATCAATTGTAAATTTTAAAAAATTAATATACTTTTTTGTATCTACATTAAATTGAATTTTACTTATTACAGAAGTAATTTTTTTGTGTATCATGATTTTTATGAATAATTCATGCATTCGTTTGATTCTTCATTTTTAAACAAAAATAAAAGAAATAAAATTTTGAGAAAACTATAAATCAACTCCAAAAATAATGTATTCTAAACAATTAACATTCTGAAGTATTTCCCTTAAAAAATTTTAAACTTCATTAAGAAAACCATTAAAATCAATGGTTCTCTCATTTTTGTTTTTAATTTTTTATTATGCTTTATGAGTTTTTTAAATATATTTTAACACATATTAAATCCAAATTATTTTAAAAAATTAAATATTTTATCATCAATTGTGATTTTTTATTAAATTTTTAATTTTACTATTTATTAATTATTCAAAAATCTATTATGCTTTGTCAAGTCTTAAATAATTATTTTAGCATAATAAATTTTCAACGTACATTAAAATTAAAATTCAACCAGTTTATTGAAATGTCATGTGCATGTATAACTAGTTGTATTATATATATTAAGATAATTTAAACTTCATTTTGTTAAAATAATTAATTTAAATACTAAACAAAATATAATAGAAATTTAAAAATCAAATTAAAAATAAAATTCAATAAAAAAAAAACCATAATGTCTACATAAAAAAAATGTTTAGTACTTTCTAAATATTTTAAACTTAACGAACATTAAATAATTTTTTAATAATGCATAAAATATAATAAAAATTAAGAAATTAAGAAAACCATTAATAAAAATAAGACTTTTCAATGTAAATGAAATATAATTATTAGAATATTTTAGTCCAAAAAAATTTATATCAAATTGTATTTTTATAAATAATATGAATGCACGTACATTGCACATTTCTAATAGCTTTAATTAAATTTAGTATATATTTTATTTAATTCTTCGTACATGACAAGTACTTTTATTGTATCCATTAAAATATCTCTTAATGCTTTAACATATAGTTGCTTATGCAAAAAAATATTCCCTAACAAATAAATTATAACATTTGGTGTTATTCGTCTTTATGCCTTACCTATTCATTTATACAGAGAGTTGTAAATTTAAAATAAAATTTTAAATGTTATATTCAATAAATTTAATAATGTAGATAGATAATATATATGAATTTAAATATTTTATTTCATAAATTTAATAATTTAAATAAGTAAATATTATACTTAGTAAAAAATCTTAAAAAATAAAACTATTGAGGAATACATCTTATTTAGTAATACATATTTCAATTTTGTGAAGTTCTTATTTCAAATAAGTTTTTTGATGAAAATTAAATATAATGATAAAAAAATTTTAGTATAAAAAAAGTTTGCTCCCGCATCATACTTTTATAACTAATATAAATATATAGTACTATCCACTCATATTGGCGGGACTATAAACACTATTTTGTATTTGTCTTTTGGATAGATATAAATTTGCCAAAATCTTGATTTCATGTCAAATTTAGGGAAAATGAATACAAAATGTAATTTTTGGAATAAATCTTTAAGACCTGTGTTTATAAGTCTGTAATTTATTACTAACTTGGGTATACCTTTTTCTATTTCAAAATTTTTAATGTAGAAAGTAGCACAGCTCCATAAGGATTTGGATATGGAATTAAACTTTTCCCGAATTTCTTCTTGCAGTGGGCTTCTAACTCCTAGTTAATTTAAGTAAGGAGAGCTTAGGTGGGAATTTATTTTTTTGGAAGTATGCTTCATATGGCAAGTCATCTATACGATGTTTTCTATTCTAAAAAGTATTCGGAAGACAAGAACAAATTTTCTTTTTAATTTGGAGTTGGAAATCAAAAAAATTTTCTTAATTGAATAGGTTGAAAATTGTTGTTGGATTTTTGAAAATGAAATGTCTTATTTCAAAAGATTTACGGGCATGTTGTTGTTTTCCTTGCATTATACAATTTATTTCATTTTCATATATGGGTGGAATAAGCCTTGATAAGGTTTAAATTCTTAGTCCTAGGCTTTCATATGAAAGGAAAATTTAATTCTATCCCTTCCGAAGTGGTTGAAATTCCATCTTGATTAATGGTATAATTAGGAGTAATAAGATTAATGAAAGGTGTCCTTAAAATTATCATTTGTTGAAGTTCTTTCACCAAAACAAGGGGCATTTTGAAAATGAATCCTTCATTAAGTATGGAGGTTTTAATTTTGAATCTTACTATAATTTTAGAATCATATGCTGAAACTAGACTTTATTCGGACTCTTTGCAAAAACATTTTGGTACTACATCCTCTCTAAGACAGCTCAAGTTTACACCTGTATCAAACAAAGCCATAGCATCTCTCTGGAATTCATGTGAAAATACACTTGTTACAGGCTATATGACCTTTCATTCCACACCTATAACAAATTATTTCTTTTGGTTTTTGGCTATGCTGGTTTAAATTGAGTAAGCCTTCAAAGTTGTTTCTTTTGGCATTTAAATTTGAATTTTCTGTAGTACTCTTATTTACTAGGCCTTGGATTTTTTTTTTTTTTTTTTTGCTACGAGCTCCTCCACAATCTTGATGCGGAGTATTTGTTTGGACTTTGAATTGCCTATAAACTGATCCTAGTTTTTGACGGATTTTCTTAATTTTCCATTTTAGACTTCTTTTGGAGGTTAAGATCTTGACAAATTTTTAGCCCCTCCTTTTAGATAAGACTAACCAACTCACCACAAGTCAAGTGGTTGTATGAAATTAGATCTTCTAAGGTTTCCTTGATATGGTTCCTAACCCTCTCACCTAAGATTAATAAGAGTCCAGCAAGAAATTTCTCTTTCCAAAAAGGTTGGTTAGAGTCTTCACTAAGCACGACTATAGTTAGGAAAGTGTAATTAAAGTACAATTTATGCACTAACTTCTTTAAATCATTTTTTTATTTAAAAAAAAAAAAGCATTAGTGAGGAAAATATCCATAGCTAATGCTAAAATCAATTTCCGAACAACGAATTAGAGTACCAATTTACTATAGATTTTTTTTTGAGATATAGAATAATATGTTGCTAAATCTAACTATAGACAAAAAAAAAATCTACAAATAATTATTATAACTACGAAGGGTTTAGTTATAGATTAAAAGCCATAGCAATCGTCACTAAATTGCTTTTGCTATGAATTTTGTTTGTTGACAAATTCATTTTCTTTTTTCAGTGAGAATTTCACATTGAAAGCTTAAGAGAATTATTAAAGGTTTTTAATTGTAAACAAACAAATTCTGCACTAACTTCTTTAAATCAATTTTTATTAAAATAATCAATAAAAGCATTAGCGACGAAAATATCCATATTAATGCTAAAATCAATTTTTAAACAACAAATTAGAGTACAAAATTACTATAGATTTTTTTTAGTTACCGAAGTTGCTAAATCTGGCTGTAGACTAAAAAAATCTACAACTAAATATTATAGCTACAAAAGATTTAGTTACGAATTAAAATCGTTGCTAAATTGCTTTTGCTACAAAATTTTGAACTTTAGTTATTGATTTCTTTTGTCGCCACATTCAGTTTTTTTTTTCCTTTTTGTAATGAGAGAATTTTACATCGAAAGCTTAAGAGAATTATTAAAGGCTTATAATTTTATACAGATAAATTTATAACAATTTAACTTATTTTAGAGTAACTGTAAATTCGCAATTATCAAATCTAACTCGGTGGAGCTATACAAATTTTGCATAAATATGATTTGAAATACATAAAATATGTGAATTGTTAATAAAGGATTTATCACAATTGAGAGAATGAATATAACCAAAAAACACTAGAAAGAAATAGTAACTCAAGATATATTTTGTGGAAAGTGAGAAGAAAATTTGATTTGTTTGTTTCAAATTTCTTTTCTCATTAGAGTGGATATTTTGGAATGAAGAATACGATAAATAATTGTAGTTGGAAAAAATTTCCTCCTCCTTGACGCATTGAAATTTAATAAGATAAAAAAGACTAAATCATATGAAATGTTTGCACGGAAGAGTAAAATCAAATCAATTTGACTATTCACATCCTTTGACGGCTCAACTCAATACTAGAGATCAACCTTAATTTATAAATATGAATTGATTAGTTAGTTGATTAATGCTAAACTGAAGTACATATTTCCATTAGAATTATATTTTGTTTTGGACTTCTTGCTAGGTTATTATCTGCAATAACATATATATGATTTGTTCAAAAGGAAAAAAAAAAAAAAAGCTTAATTTTTTATATCCATCACAATTCTAATATGGCATTAAAAACATAAGTATAAATTATATGGTTGAAGATCTAAAACTCAAGAAAGAAAAAAAAGGCTTGGATCAAATTGAGCAAATATATTTATCAAGTAAAGGAAAAAGCCCAATTAAATAACAAGTAACAATTAGATTAAAAGCAGTTGCATTTGAGGGGAATATTAGAGAGAATTCCACATCCGATAATAATGGATATAACAAGACTTATATATAATGATGTAGCTAAATTCATAATAATTTGGTTATTTTAAAACAACAACGTACTAATATTATTTTAAATTTATCACAGTTCACATAAATATAATAAATACTCACGTTGAATAATGTGCAATAGACCTATCACACCTTATGCTGAATCCTAATAACAGTTGAAGCTGCGAGTACCCTTTCACTTGCTCCTAATTATTATTATTTGCAATTTTTTTTAAAAAATCAAATAATAAGTCCCTGAATTAATGGGAGGACTGTAGCTTCGCTTCATATTTGGCAAAATTGTGCATCATGTGATCTCGCAAAGGACAATATTTGCGATCATGATCATGATGAGATCAAAATTCTAAATTAGTAAGAATTATATGGATATTTGGATGCACTGTGGAAGATCTGATAGATGAAAAATCCAAGTAAGGTTCCTTATGCAACAATTTAATTATATATATATATATATTTCTGTAGGTGAAGGTACCCTTCACATGGGATAAAAATTCTTTTATGCTTCCTACAATACTAGGCATCTGTACATGGCACTGTTATTACATATAATAGAGCAAACTTTAAGCACATTACTTCACAATGAAAATTACAAGCACTAATTCCCTATGTATGAATTGAAAGCCAATTCACCCTTTCAATTTGTCCACAAAATTTAATCGATTAACAAAAAATAATTCTACGTATAGATCAATCATTTAAATAATTTCTACAACTAAATGGGAAAAATTCATGAGGACAAAAATGTCATACGTCTAGTATTTTAAATAAATAAGAATCTAAAGTTTAGTGCTAATCAGTCACATACAGTGAGAAAATCATGTTAATTTATTTTGTTACTAGTAAACTAAATTGATCAATTCAAAGTAGAAATTCATGGATTTAATAAGTTTAGAAGGGAAATTGATTTTTAATTAAATAACAGAATATTATAATTTTCTTTATAATTTACAGCTGAATAAGTTTCGGGATTGATGGGTGAAAAAAGTAATTATAAGAAATACGCTTGCTAATGTTTCGCTTGTTCACTCTTGGGCCCTATAAACTTGTGCTGGATAAAGGGGAGGAACCATCCGTTGAACAAGAATTACATGTTTTTGCTTTTTTGCCTTTATGATAATTGGTATATATATTTAAAATATAATTTTTTTTATTTCAGGTTTAATATATATACACACACAGAGATTTTTTAGGCAATATCTATACTTAAATTTTAAAATTTTTTTATTTAATATTCTAATTTTTATTGTGTTAGATTAACCAATGAATCAATCAATTTTTGTGCAAATAGCAACTTTGAAAACTGATAATTCAAATACCCATTGTGTACTAAAATAATAAGATTATTATTTTATTGGATTTGCCAACAACGGATAATTACATGGCTAATCGCACACAGTAATATGTAATAAGGGAGTAAACAGAAAGTAGTGTTGATATTCAGGGAATAAAAATTCATTTTCTAAAAATAATTATGAAGAAATTAAAAACGGAACATGCATGTGAGGTATTGAAACTGATAAGTGCGTTTGCATTATTATATTAATAACTGTGGGTCTTGCATAAATCCCAAAGTTATATATTTTATTGCCTCGTTAAATTCGAAAATTTACAGGTAAAATTTCTTCCTTATTGCATTCAGGCTTTATTTTATCAGAAGGTATTAAATACCAGATTAAAAAATACCAGCAGCCAGTGGCTTTTTTCATTAAAAAAATCAGGTGATATTATAAATATG
>CANXYI011687076.1:0-10010 GCA_948208565.1 Hura crepitans
TACTAAGTGTAGGTATTACCTTGTTGAGAGAGGACTTCCTCTGGATGGTTATAGATGTCCTTTATCAATGTGTGTACTTTAATAGGTGGAATTTTAAGCCTGTATAGTAGGGTAGCTTTTGCCCTTCTTTAGGTTTTTAAGTTATTAAAGCTTAATTGTGGTAATTAGTGACTCCCTCTCTTATAGGCTCCAATTGTTCTCCTAGAAAGGGTACTATATAGCTCCAACCTTTGTACATGATTATGATTGATCCATCTAATCCTATATATGTTTGGCAGAGTTTATATGTAAAAGTATTGAGAAAATGCTTGGTCAACTTCGTATATATGGGGTACCTTTACATGAATAAATTATAAAGTCTACATCCCATAACGTCTTCTCCATCTCTATTACAAACCATATATGGAACATGGTCAAATCACTGGCATATCTACTTGCAATCACCTTAGAGGCATAAAGCCTTTAATACCTGGCCTTCGCCTCTGCAGACATCCAATTGAGTATCTCAAAATCGGGAGGTGGAGGTGAATGTGGCTCACCCATAAAGTTATATAGAATATGGCAATGTCTCTTCAATGCCACACCTATACAAAGAACAAATAAATTCAATTAAGCTTAATTGTCATAATAATCGAATACACATTGCCAAATATACACAAAATTTCACTATAGCATTTTATGGAATAGTAAGTGAACTTGCCTTAACACATAACAAGCAACAAGAATATTTAGTTTCCATAACCACAACCTATATACAAAACATACCCATAGCTTTCACACATATCATACCTATAGATTATACTCATAAGGTACCTACATCTTAACCTATAATGTGCTAGTAGCTTCCACACAACACTAATTTGCACAAATAATTCTCCTAATAACTCAATTGTCCTCATAGAAAACCCTAATTGAGACTACGAACTAAACCTCAATTTCAACATCACATACTCAGAGGAATATGATTAACCTTAAGCAATCAATAATAATATAATAGAAAGTTTAATGTCAAGCAAAAATTTGCCCATTGCTAGTTCAGGCAAATATGTTAAACATTTGGCATGCATGCTATAGTCTCTCAAATTTTAAAGCTTCTTACTCATTTGCGTACCCCAAACTTAGGTTCAACATCTAAGTTCACTCAGGAAAATCCATTTAGACATAGCAAATAGATGCATGAGTACATTAAAAGTTAGCTCAAATTAGAATTTGGGACAGGTAATATATTGCCAAAGTGTATGGACACTTAATTTAATTCAAGCAAATTATCAAGCATTTGGCGTGCATAAAGTCCTAAGATATATTTTACCTCTAATCCAAACCTAATTGCATCCATTCTATCAAGATATATAAGCAAGCTGATCATAGACATAGTTGAAATTAAATCCTAGGCAGAGGAAAGTTCATATTGACATGCTTTGTATACAAATATTACCAAAACAAATTTAACTCTCTACTCACATTGGAGAATAAATTCCTTTATAAAACAAACAATTTAAATGAATGAATTGCACTCAATGGGGTAACAAAAAAAATTATATCTTCTAAGCTAACAATGCTTCAAAAACTGGTTTCAGCATTTTATCAAATAGTTATTGTGCATTATTCCTCTTCTTAATTTCCTTATGCTTTTAACACTAACCCCTCATTCAATTCAATCTTAAAAGCATTAATCAAATTGATATATATCAACAACCTCACAAATTGTGCAATTGAAGTTCAAATTTACAAAGGAAGGTTTCACATCCACAAGCTAAATTCGCGAACATTTGTCAAAAATAAATGGGGAATTAAACTATGTAAATGGTTGATTATAGATCACAACCAGTGTGAAGCAAGAGCTAAGAATCAGTTATGTAACTCAATTTGCTGGAAAAATAAGCACAATTAGAAAAACAAACTTCCATTGTTGTAGATATCTATTTTTATCCAGATATATAATAATAATATAATCAATAAATAGAAGTACATTAATATGATAAATTCTATATTCATAAGTTTACTTACATAATAAATAAAGTTCAATTTATAAAATTAGTAAAATATAGTTTAAACAAATAACATAATAATAAATTATCCTAAATTAGCAATTTGTGACAATTAGATGCATTAACTAGCTAACATGAATTTTCTTAAATTAAATTAATTATAAGTAAAACAAATTAATTTATCTTTCACATAGTTTTACTGTCAAGTATTCTTTCAATTTGTTAGAAGGAATATCATTACTATCGTCGTCATTATTATTACTCGACAAGTATTACTTTGAATTCATATTATATTTTATATCATTATTATTTTTGGTAGTTAATAAATATTATTTAATTATTAATAATATTATAAACTTATTAGAATGTTTAATTTAAGTCATTATTTAAATAATAATCTAACCAAAATAATTAAAGTAAAACTAAAAATAAATATATAAAATAAAAAAATAATTATCCAAAATAAATTTAATAAAGATAATCGAAAATTAATAAATTCTAAGTACAAAATATATATGATTAAGAAATTTTTTTTAATGTCTAAATAACAAAATACAAAATATAAAAATGTGAAAAGTATATATAAAATTACGAAGAAATAAATAAAATACAAAAAACAAAAATATATAAATACTGAAAGTTAAAAATGCAAAAACAGAAATATAGATTCGGGCCACTGCCTAGGTTCAATTTGCCAAGCCCAACCTCAGTTTAATAGCTCCCAATCCAACCCAGGTCCAATTCTAATCAAGCCGAAGCAGCCGAACACAACCTAATAGCCAAACCCAAGCTCGGTTCTAACAAGCCCATGCAGCTCCAGTAGGCCCAACTGTCAGATAACCTATTATTGTATAGTCCAACCCATTTTCCTGCACAATAATTTGGAGTATTGAGCAAGACATAAATAGTGATATGAACAGTAAAATTATTGTTCACCAAATTAACAAAAATTCCATTGCAGAAAATCTATAAATAGAGACTAAATCAGTAAAAAAAAATTGGGGCAATGGAGGAAAAGAAAAGAAAAGAAAAAGAGAATAAAAGAGTAGTAGTGAAAAAATAGAAAAAAAAAGAAGGTAAAATAATGAGCAAATAACCAGACAAAGCACAGTAGCAAAATAAGAAATTCACAGTAATTCCAAAATAAGCAAAGAAGCATATAAGAGCAACAAAAAAAAAAAAAAGACCTCAATGTCGAGTAAGATTTTTAACTTATAACAACTGGAATTCTCCCTAAATCTTTGCAAGTTAGCAGTAGATCTTCCAAGGTTTAGAAGAAGTCAGTATTGATCTACCCACATTTATGTTCTTGCATTTAATTTGGATTATCCTCCTATGAAAATATTACTAAGAATGTGAGCATTTGACGTTTCTTAGAGAAGGGCAACTATTGATCTAGGGGTGTTCAAATCTACTATGTTTGTATGATTATTTTATGTTACCTTAAAAATTATCCCTATTATGTTTAAATTTGCTACAACATGTAACCAATACTTTTTCTAGTTATTTGTCTATTATCATAAACTATCTAGGAGTTTATTTTTTATGTTGTTCGTTACCACATTGTGTTCTCATGTTATATTTTGTCATTTTCAATTGGTTTGTATCATGTATAAGTAGAAAAACAGAACGATGAAGACAAAATTTCCTGAATTTCTCAATCTAATAAGGATGTAATTAGTAGCTAAACTAAAAAATATAACTATATAAATAACACCCAAATGAAATAATCAAAGAAAAAGAATAAAACATTTAAAGAGCATATCATAGAAAGATTAAACCAACAAGGTAAAAAGCGTAACCATCTCTTTTGCACAAACAAGAATCAAATACATAAAACCCACTTAATCAAATATGTATGATCAAATAAGGAATTATAGGACAAATCAAAAAACAATTTTTAAGAGTATATAGATCTCATATCATAAAGGAAAAAAAACTTGCTTTAATTAGCTAAAGTAAATAATAATAAAATATACAATCCAATCTCGAGTCTACTTAAGTTAAATAATAGCATGATAAAAGTCATAAAAGAGACACCCAAGGAAACTCACATTCAAAGCTATAGGACGCATGCCTAAAGATAACAAAAGCAAATAACTAAAATAGAAACAGAGCAATCTAAACCAGAAAAAAGGAATCAAGTATTATATATGCAAATTGAATTACAAATAAGGTTCATAACTTGTGCTAGACTAACATTTAATACAAGAACTAAGATCTAATATTAATTGATACTCAAAGAATAAAATCTCCAAAAGTCACAATATTCAACCACAACACAGAAAATAAAAATGTATATTCTTAAATGCCAAAAACAAATATTCTGAAAAAAGACATAACAAAGAAGAAATCGAGGTTAAAGCTTCAACCTTGACTATAATCTTATATCAAAATGCAAAGATGAAACTCAAAAAATCTCAACTCAAAGAACTAACAAGCAAAAAGTAATAAAATCACTGGGATAGTCACATTTTCTCTAAAAATGCTCAGAAATACATAAGGTTAAAAACAAACAAAATAGATATTAGTAAATGATATCGATGAGAAACAATCTGCAATCAAATTCAAAAGAAAGAAAGTTTTGAATTAATGAAAGTAAATAGCATATGTGTAATAGATCTTAATAAATAAATAAAAAAAGCATCAAACTGTAAAAAAAAGTTCAATCAAATGGAATGTTTGTGGTTCCATCTATTATTGATTAAAATTATAAACCATAAATCATTTTCCACTCAAGCTAGGGTTCAAGCAACATGTAAATAAAAACCATTAAATAGGATCATAGGTAGCAAGTATCTTTTGTTGAGAATGGCAAATTTCAAACAGGAATTGTCCAAAATAAACAAAAAATAAATAAATAAATGTTCTAATAAAAGCCATAACAGATTAAATTCCTAGATAACCAAAAATCAAAGTATTGATATACAATCTTAACATAATGAAACATAGATAAAAAAGCAGTTAGATAGGTGTTTTTTTTTTTTTTTTTATTAAAGCTACAAACTAGAACTTTCAATAGCAATATCAATCTCTAAATAATAAATGAAAAATCGGTATGAAAGTAGTGAAAATGTAAAGGCATTAAGAAATTGATACATGCAAACAGAAATACATAAGCAATATGAGCATAATAAAAAAATAAACAGTAGTTGTAGTAAAGCAGAAATCACAAGTAAACAAACAAAAAAAAGAAGGCGCATCATTATGTTCCCAAAGATTTAGATTTATAGAAAGAAATCAAAGCAAAAGCTAAAAAGAAGAAGAAAAAAATCGACAGAAAAAATTAAATACATATACTACCACCATTTAAATCTTTAAACCCTCTTTCCAAAAAAAATCTATCTCTCTAACAACATATAATAAATCAAGTTAATAACAAATAGAGGGACAAAAACATAAGAACAAAGAATAAAAAGAGATAAAGAGAATGAATGAAAACAAAGGTTAAAAGGAATAATAATCAAATGATTGAGAATGAGACATTATCATTTTTAGGCATAATCAGAATCCTAAGATTTAATTGAAGCTCCTTTCGAATCTTTAACTAAAGAATAAAAACAAACTCACTTTTTCCTAAAATTTCTTAAACTAATAATTCGGACCAAGGTTTGAATACGAATAATAGTAAAAGAGAATTTTAGTTTTCTTAGGAAATCAAGTTGGTTGTGAGAATTTAGGTCTGAATCAAAAGAGAAAGAAAGAATAAGAGAGAAAAGGGAGAAGGGTGTCCGCTAAAAAAGGAGAAATGAAAGAGATAAAGAAAAAGATGAATTTACATGTAAGTTAGGATCAAATCACTTAAATATCCTCATTTCTTTAGAAGAAAAGAAGATTATGGGATGAGTAAAATGGGTATTTTTAAGGGTGAGGTATGAATTTTTATAAAAAATGAATGGATCAAATTGAAAAGTATCTATTCTTTCTACTTTAGATATTTAAAATTCTCCCTTTAGTCCTTTAAAGTTTTTCCTTTTATTTTCATTAACCCCTTTTAAGATTCAAGTTCTTATATTGGTTAAAAGCCTAAAAAAATGTAACATTCAACAAATTGGAATTAAGTTTTATTTAATTTATAATGTTAGAAGTTTCTTATTTATGAAAAATCCTTAAGACATATTTATATAGGAATAAATTGCAAAATAATTCTGTAAATAAATATTAAAATTCAAAATTTAATAGATTTATGAAATTAAAAATAAGAGATAAATTTTAAATATAATATAAAATGATTAAATTAATTAATTTAGGATTAGTCTTGTAATAATCCTCACTCGAACTCGTTGACAAACTGAAATGAAGTGTGCTACATCCGATGCTGCAGAGCACCTAGCCTATATGATCAATACAATCTACTTAGCCAATTCATGGGTCACGGTGCTAAAAAATTTGGTAACATAACAACTGTACCAAAAGCATTACCCAAATTAAAACTTGCATAAAAACACTTTTATAAATTCACCAAACTCCAATCAATTTCAAAATGACAATTCAACCTCAATCACATAATATCATCATCACCTAGAATTCTAATCACAAATCATAACTATAACCAGTATATTCATCATCATTCTCATATAAATGCATATATATTTAATTTAAATACATATATATTAATTTATAACATAGATTTAAGTACAAATACATAGCTCATTTCAAATCTTCTATAAACATGTTAATATACATATACAATATTATATCAATAAATAACCTATCCCCATAAACATTGAATATGAAATTCTCTTCTATGTCTTGATCTAGTGATCTTTCTAATGCAGTATTTAATTCTACCCATTGTCTTCAATTCCTATCTCAAACTTGCCTGAAGGTCAAAGACCCCACACTGAGCATAATTGCTATATATATATATACACACACACATCAAACGTCTTATTGAAGTCATTTAGAATGTGACAACATACAAATAAATAAATAAAACAACATAATGACTCACACGCTTACACTTTCAAAATTTTTATACACCATATTCAAAATACAAATACAATTACACGTTATTATAATAATAATAATAATAATAATAATAATAATAATAATAAAGTCTCTAAGTGCATATGAAAATACAATTTACATACCATACCATTCATTCCAATTGGTAACTTAAATTTTCACAAACTTTCCATTTGACAATTGTTTAATTAATATTCAGTGAAATTGTTAGTCTTAAATCCCTTAATATACATGCAATTATTTCATTCAATATTCATTAATATGCTAATTACTTTTATATTGCCATTATCTAGTTTCCTAATTCCATTCTTAGCTAGCAACTTATCTGACTTGCATATTACTAATTAAGTTCTTCTTATTCTTTATTAGTTACATTGTTTGATTTATTCTTTTAGTTGAGTTACCCCAAAATCCTATAAAAGTCATTAGTACTTAGGATAACAGAACCCATATGATAATAATAAGGTATCGAAGTACCCAATCATGTGGTGCCATATGATGTCAATAAGGTATCAAAGTACCCAACCATATATTGTCATATGATGCCAATAAGGTACCAAAATACCCAATTATATAGTATCATATGAAGCCAATAAGGTATCAAAGTACCCAATCATATGGTTATTAATAAACCAATTCAATATCAATAAGCAATCAATGAACAATAAGGCACATAGTGCCTAATGACAATAAGCGCATAGCTCCACAAATCAATAGTCGTAATGAGCCCAAAATAGCAATTGCGATCAATAATCTTTTATTGGCTACCCAATCTATCATTGACTTCAATGATCTTCTAGGTTTAACACGGCATTATTTATTCATGTTCCAATTATCCATATTATCAAAATTTGATATTATGTAACTTTAGTTCATTGAATTCTCATTTAAGCATCAAGCAATCGATTTGAGAATAATTTGTCATTATAACTTCATTCTTCAATAAAATAGGAAATTCTCATTCTCATAGATGTGTTTTAGCTTGATACACATTCGCATATACAAAGACTAACTCAAGTATTCAATTAAATATACATGTTATACACATTGCACATCATAGTTTCATATATGTCAATTTCTATTTTTCTAACATAATAAAGAAATTTTCATCATTTTCAAGAAATTTCTAAATTTCACGCATATATGCCATCCTTTAGATCTTAAGAATATATTATTTATACATTAGTTTGGAATTATTTTAAGCTCATATTTAGTTTTTTTAATTTTGATTTAAAAGTGCATTGTATCAATCTATAGTATTGTTGAACTTCTTTCTTTAGCGAGGCTTTTCTATTTCATAACCATATGAAACGACTAAATTTCATCTAAACCAAGGCTATGAATCATAAACATCACACCATTTCTTAACAATGAATATGCTATATATCTATTTCTTTATTTCTATACCATACATATGCATTTTAATATTGTCATTCTATAAGTTTGGTTCTTTAACTTGGGATAACTATCAGAAAATAAAAGCACGCAGAGTTTTTTTTATTTCCTTTCCATCAAAATAGATTTTTTTTTCTTTAGCTTATATATATAAGTTCAACAATTTATAGTGTAAGTGTAAATCTTTGATCACATGTAAACTAGTACAAGTATGTACCTTTGTTATTGGGTAATATTTGCATTCAAATTCTGCTTTTTATGTGTTGATTTTTAGTTCATTATGAGTTTTAATCCCTTTTTTTCATTATTTTATACATAATAGGCATATTAATATTTGATTCCCGTCGATATGCAAGGTTCAACTAATCATGCTAAATCAGCATCTTAAAAGCAATATTTGGAGTCTTAAGCCACTTGTAAAATTTTCAAATCATAGTTTATATCATTCCAAATAGAAATTGCTTGATCTAAACATAATATTTGTTATATCCGTTCATTTCCAACAAGGCAACTTTATTAAGGTTTTATTTTTCTTTGCTATTAATTACACCTACCTAAGAATACCGAAACTTGCAACTGCCTCTGCAAAAAAGCATATTCTATAGATTTGCATTTGTACCGCTAGAACCTAATAGATTATGCATTTTCAATTAATTTTATAATCCTAGGACTATCACACACTAGTTGCAAGTCTGACCATGTTCTCCAGCAAAAACAAGTTCGGCCAAACTATCCTTTTTATTACTGAAATATTCCAGTAACTTGTGTCCTAACATGCAGCAACTAATATTGACAGATTGTAGTTTCAATCTACGTTACCCTTAAAATTTATGTAACAACAGTTAATTCCTAATTTTTCAGTAAAAGCAGGTCTCATAATAATAATGACATCTCAGTTTTCTTTCAAATCACTCTAACTACATTGAGGGACAGAATAGCACAAACCTGATTGGTATCAAAGAATTAAAGACTACCCTGGAGATTCGAAGAATAGCGCATTCCGATAATTCATAGTGATATAAAGCCTGAAAACAAAATCCTGGTTGGTTATTTCATAGCAAGGAAATCAGAATTGGGATTGGCAAAATTGTTGGTGTTAAATCAAACAAGAATTTAAATTATAATCAGAAGAACGCGAGACTCCGGGCCCAAAACGGTTCAGCAATGTACCTGAAATAGCTAAAGGATAGACATGTATAGCTAAACAATATTTCTATAGACATTCAACCACCTCTTGTCTAAATTTCCTAATTTGCTAGACTTGATCCATTAACAAAAGCTTGAAAGACTGGATTTCTCAACTCTGACTTTGTCAAACAAGAACTTTGATTACAACCAATGTTATCAAAGCTAGACTGGAGATCCGACTGGATAATCAATTGAGTCATGGTTCGACCGGTAAAACCGGATTGAATCAAATTTTTTATTTTTTAAATAAAATTATTTATAAAAAAATTTAATAATATAGTATGGACAATGCTATATTAAATAAATTGTATAAAAATAATAAAATGAGTAAATAATTAGCATATATAAAAATAAATTTAACAATAGTAATATAATAATTTATTATAAAGTAGAGGTATTAAAATTTATTTATATGATAAAATTTAAAAAAAAGTTCAATGAAACAATTAATATGTTTCTATTAAATTTAAT
>CANXYI011687078.1:0-11256 GCA_948208565.1 Hura crepitans
AGATTTGAAGTAATCCATAATAGAGTTAAAAGATTATGGCAAAAATTGGAAATCTACTTATAATGTATATTATGATAGAAAATGACAGTTAAGTGCATGTATGAACTGATAATTGTTTGTTGAGACAATTGATTGAGTTTAAATGCATGTTTTCCATATTTGTGTGATATGAATACCATTATGCATGATACATGTCTTTTGGTTATGAACATGGCATGTCACTATTTGCATAAGTATTATGAAATATGTGGATTAGTTATGCATGGAAATGGACTGCTTATAGAAAGGATATGTAAATAATGCTTATTAGCATATGTTATTTCATTTAAACCACTAAGCATTCACTTAATGCGTCATTTGATTATGATGTGTAGGTAAGAAGACATTTTGAGACTCGAGCCTTAGGACATCAAGGTTATCAAGGTAAGGCTTTTCTTTTGGTAATTAATATGTACATATAGTGTTATATGTGATGTATAGGTAGCACTTAATGTATAAATTATAGGAATGGGCCTAAATTGTAAAAAATTATTCTTTTTGGATTTTAATGTTTGTAAACCCTTATAAACTATAAAATTGTGTATTTTGTTGCATGATGTTTCTTCCTAAGGTTGAGATATCTTGTGATTGTGTTTGTGTGTTATGGAGTGATTAGAGGGTCATATGGAGGTTTTAGGGATGTGTGAATGTTTTAAAAGTGTGTTTTTCTTATGCATGTTACTATTAAAAAATTTAGAATAGTGCTCAATACAACTGTTATGCCACCAGAATTTTAGCATGAGGATTACCAATTTCTAAATATGTAACGATATTTGAAAAAGTGTTTGAAAACCTATATTTTAACATATGGTGTTTTAATAAGAATTTTTTATAACAAGTAATGGAATAAGTGAGTTTGGATATCTCAATATGCATGCATGCCTTAGTCAGGCTCAACAACTAGCCGGCAACCGAATCGAGTAAAAGTTTTCACATATAATGTAAGTTGGAGGGTGAATATTTAATGAGGAAATAAAAATCCAAGGCCTTAATAAATTAATAAGAAAAATCTTCCTATTATTTATTAATTTTAGTAATTCTTGATATAAGATTTTTCCCATCATATATAATGACTTGTATGGCTTTGATTTAATTAGACACTAATCAATCCAATGGCTCTAATTAATCCTTACATATCCAATGGCTCTAATTAATCCTTACATACTTATCCATTTATTTCTTTTATTTCTCTTAGTTTATTTTTAATTGTTCCTACACAAATAAAATTCCAACTCCATGATTTTAAGATACATTAGCATATGTTAGTATCAATATGTATAGCTTTCAAATCATTTCAATTAAAGTTACAAATTTTATGGTTCAGCTCTGACTAAGTTACTATTTATTGTCGACTATCTTATAAACCTTATTTCCATAATTTCTTATTTCTTTTGGAACAATCCTTGTTCTATACCACTTTTTCATATTTGCTCTTAATTATTTTACCATGAAATGTTAATTTCTAATAATGCCCTCAATCTTTCTTAAAATTCCATTTCCATCATATCATAATTTTTCATTCAGTTATTCATATCAATTTATTTGATTTGTACATCTCATTTATTTCCCACTTTTTTTTTAATTCCTTCTCCATCCAATTGTAAATTCATCTTAAAAGTGGGAAAGAAATGAGATGTACAATCCCTTATCACTTGAATTCATATTGCCAAGCCTAGATCATATTAAATAGGATTGTAAATCTCATTAAAGGGATTGTAAATTCATATTAAAATCATATAAACTCTTTATAGGGTAACCAAATTAAATCTCTAGATCATTTCTTTCCTATGTACCATCAGTGCACAATCCCTTATCACTTGATTCAAAAATTGACACTTGTTGGGTTAGTCGCTAAAACATTTTGCTCTAATACTCCAACTTATAACTTGTCCTCATTTTAATTGGGTTGTGTATGTATGAATGAGGTCAATATTTATTAATGCATGAAAACAAGCACATAATATTAGATATGCATTTATGGAAACATTTGATAAATCTAAATCCTTTGTTGCCTCAATGACATGTACCCTAGATAAAGTATGTGTGTCAAGCTTGATCACAATGTCTAAATAGTATAATGACTAGCAATACTAACTTCATCCTTGTCTCTACCTCTCTACCTTGTAGTACCAACCTTTTTACACTATGCAATTGCCCCAATTCTCTTGATAATACTTCATGGACTCACATTAAAAACAAGTGTCTATTATTATTGAAATTAACTTTGCACACCAACCATCAAATTGTTTAGCTATCCTTTTTGCTTCCATAGACGACTATTCTTAAGGGCCTTTACTTCTAAGGAGACACTTTTTCTTCCACCAAATAAATATTTGTTACACAATCCACTATATCTTTATTAATAATTGTATACATAATCTTCTCACTTCTAAAAATCTCATTATTTTCTCTGGTTATACTCTCTTGAATTAAATTTTGTGCTCCTAAAAAGCTATTAATATCTTATACATTTAATTTTGTACCTCGTCAATACACTATGCCAACCTAGTCTCATGCACATGAAATAGCTTTTTTAACTTGTGCAAATATGAAAATGATGATACACATCATGTAAAATGTGTACACATATGCAATTATGTTAATGTCATACATAACAAATACATAATCCCTATCACAGTATGCATAAAAGATGAGAAGTTAACCTATCACTATAGGGTGACTAATAGGTACATGATTACATCAAATATTTCATTGTTTATACATAAGAGGTACTTGTTTCTCAATCTCCTTAGGATTATCTTATTGAGATTTAGAAGATAGTGGTCTATGAGATCCAATCAACCTTACTAGAGTCACCTTAAGCATTTCATTCATGTGTATACTTATATTTGTGTAAATGGCATGTACATATTCTTAATAATTAGCCAAGAACAACAAAACTTACTCTTATACCACCAATTGTAACATCCATGTATGTATATAACTAGATACTAGACAAAAGCATTATAACCCTATTAAAACATACAATCATTTCTAAAACATAGACATTAAAAGCAAATTAGACAACATCTCCTTTACAATGCAACTAATTAAAACAATGTGACCTGTAAGTTAGTCCAACAACTATTTTGTTCCACAGTTTTGATAGTCATAAAATGGTTATCTAGACCTAATAATAACATAAGGACACAACTAAAATCTCTATGTCATGTACTTTAGTTACTCAAGGATCTTTGGTTAAACTATAACATTCATCTGACATGCTTTTTTACTTTAATATAAACTATTAGATTGCATGCCACTTCTTGTAATGTTATCAATTATTACAAACAAACTTAAGAACGTTACATACATAACATCCCTTTTCAACCATATTACACTTGCAAACTAATATTAACCTGCCATTTCATTATATACAAATAATTAGGTAAATTTGAAATCAACCAAGATTATATAACAAGTATTGCCTAAGCTTGAGGCAGTCCCTTGGATATTGTGAAATTGTCATTGCTACCTATTAACAACCTTTGTCTTAACCTACATATGGCAAACTAACATACTAAGCTTGAAATCTTAATCGTATTCTAGATATGCTATATTTTCAATTTAAACATAGTATGCACATAATAGTTGTAAAACTATTTATAGGAAGAAGATAGAAACAAACCATAAAATCATGACTTACCATATGTAAAATATCATGCATGTAAACCCATAGTGTGATACCCCTCACCTGACCCGATTGTTAGATTCAAATGAAGAGCAACACATTAAATAATATCCAAAGTTACACATTATAAAAACCTATATGAATTAAAACCTTTTTAAAATTTGGTTAAGATGAAATTTTTTTTCTTTAAAAACATGACTAAATGAAACTTACTTTGATAGTTATACTATTTAGGAAATCATCATGTTAAAAATTAAGTAGCATAACAATTATAATGATGACATTATTCCCACTATGAATAGTAATCTAGAAGAAAACACTTCCATATATGCACTCAAGCATCATATCAAAATCCATAATCATCCATTTGATCAACTATATACATATATCCATCTCATAATCAAAGCATACCACAAGTAATATCATCCATATCACATACATATATAAACACATTAATCTAAGTAAGCTTTTATTAAAAGAATTACAAAGCACTTTAAAATACAAGTCTAGGCCTAATCCCTTATACAATGTATGAGTGCCCTTATCATGATACATCTCATGATATATACAAAGGAAAAATACTAAAAAGAAGTCCTCTCTTAATCTTCTTGCTAAAAATAAGGCTTTAGCTTTAATATGTTCTTTGACCTATGCATCACAAAAATAACAATGCATTAAGCTTGGAGCTTAATGGTGTATTCAATAAAGTACATATATATGTCCTTATGCATTCATGCACTTATGATGATCATAGCATAAATAGTAACATATATAACATAAAGAAGTTAGATATGAACATACAAGCTAAATGTCATAACTCATATCAGCGTTAATAACCAATCATGCTTAAGATAAATTATCACATAAGTTGTTTACATGCCTATAATTTTTAATGTCTTAATCTTCTTTAAGCTTATTATACTTTTGTTTTACCCATACTTAAGAGACATGTGCCTAAAACTGGATAATGAGACTATTTGATCACAAAGGCCATAAATGTGTAAAGGACATATCAAGCCTTACAGCTGTACACTAGCCAAAGTAAGTGCAGTGGCCCTATTGAAACTTGCAATAGCTATACCAGCTTGGGTATGTGTAGTGGCCCTATTAGACCTTACAGTTTCTATACTAACCTAAATATACAAAATGGTCGTATTAAACCTTACACTACTAAAGTAGACTAGGTATGTACAATGGCCCCATTAGACCATGTGGTTGCTGCATTAGCATAGGTATGTATAGTGACCCTACTAGATCTCACAGCTTTTGCATCAGCTTAGATATGTGTAGTGGCCCTATTAGACCTTATGGTGTTTACACTAGCCTAGATAGGCACCAAAGTACCCTAGTAACTACTATGATCCTTATTTCAATTGTCAACCTATCTAGACTATGTTATCTAATCATATGGCCATCACCCTTATTTATTTAGTTTCACGAAATTAAAATAGCCTTTAGAAGTTTTACAAGTCATTTGGCCAACAAATAAACAAATAATGGTAACTAATATCCTTTTCTAATATGTTGTTCATGTATAATTTATTCATCGTATATAATATGCATATTCATCATCATGCATGCATTATAATCTTTCATGCATTATCAATATCATGAGTATTTATATTATAATCATATCAATCCCATTCTTACTTTAAAATTTTCATAACCAATTTATAAATGCTCAAGGCACCCACTTATTCCCTCATTAAGCTATACCATTCCATAACACACATTTTGCCCATGTATCATACCTTAACATTTGCAACAATCTTACATAAACATTATAAACTAGGGTAATTATGCATTATGTGGCAAGAATGTATTTACATCTTTATACACAATTATCATATTAGCATATGTAACTAGCTCATTATTAAAACATTTAAAAATCATCAAGCACATTTAAATCACTATTTGGACTCATCATCAATCACGTATATACCACCTCAATTCTTCACTTAACATATGTTTAGGCATTCATATAACATGATTATACTAATAATTGCACTCATGTACCATTTATCCATCTTATACATGCATTTATTGCATTCAACACACACTTTAATTTATACAATGCACACATAAATAACATACTCTATTGAATACATTTACAATAAGTTTAATTAAACCACTAGAACCTTTTTGAACCTTTTTCTTGCCCATCCCCTTACTTGGCTCACCTTTCACTACAAATATAACTCAAAAGCGCACTAAAAAATGCATAATTAATTCAAAGCATTACTAAACTTTAAATTAACTTCAAAAAAATCTTATTGGACCTATAAGGTATCTTGGAAAATATATAATACATAATCAAAACCCACTTACTATGTGATTCCCGTAGGTCAAGGCTTCATGAACTATACCTCTGGGGAACTAAAAGTGTGCCTGAATTATCGAGGCACCTTCACGAGGTTGAGAAATGGTGTACTAGTTAGGAAACTTCAAAGGGCCAGAAAATGACTTAATTTAAAAAATTAGCAAAACCAATAAATTATTTTAGGGCAAAATCTAGTGAGCCATAAGCTCAGATGGACTTAGGCTGAGAATGATCTAGGACGTGCTCAGACAAACTTGAAAAATACCATACCCTAAAGGTTAAAATTCCCATTGAGACCATTGGTGAATGAATTTTAATTTTTTTAAGTCTTTTACTAATTTTTTAAATTTTTGGCAATTTCGAGATTTTCTAAGAAATTACTTAATTGACTTGTTGATGGAATTTTGGCATGAAATTTTATAAGGCCCTAAAAAGCCTAAATAAGAATTGTTAAAACAAACACGATGATTTTTCAAGGCCCAACTGAATTTTAACAATTTCCTAAAGTTACAACCAAAATCGAGTATTTTTGGGTTGCTCGAGTGCCACGTGTCACCACTTGAGCCACCCCAACCCTACTACAAATAGTGTTCCATATGGACAATCCACCATTTGACCAAGTGACACCTCACTTAAACCATTTCTTCCTTCTCCCTCTCCCTTAGATATCGACACCATTGTTAGCCTAGAACAACCATTTCCATGCCTTCCTCCACCTAATTCTTCACTATCTTAAAATCAATAAAGATAGGTAGAAAACATTCCCTTAAGCTTTTGGCCACCATATCCAATCAAGGACATTGGAAAAAATCACTAAAGCTCAAGTGTACATAAATAGTGGCTTAAAAATTCCATGGTCATGTGTAATTGGTCTCCTTTAGTTTTTAATTTATTCTTAGGGGTATTTTATCATTCTAAGACTACCAATGTTTTTAGATTTTTAGTTTAAGGCTTATAGGATTTTTAATGAATTTTCTAAACTAAGGTTGGTGTATATAAGCCATAGAGGGAATGTTGTTCAACCAAAGATTTGCTATTCTAAAGTATGGGAAAAACCTTTAAGTGTGCACAGGTATATGAATTTGATTAAATGAAAGCATGCTATATTGAGTTTCAATGTGATTCATCATGTAATTATGTATAGAAGTTGTGATTTGATTAGGTATTTTGTATGAATTATGGATATATGCTTGGTTTGATGTTAATTATGTATGAAAATGATGATTGGCTTATTAAATTAATGAGAAAAAGGGATGGAAGGCCATAATCCCATTTTGGGAAAGAAGTGTGTGAGGTTTATGTATGGTGCTATGTATGTGTACATGGTGTATATGGTGGATAATGCAATGTATGGCAAAATTATGTATGGTGTGGATGTGATTTTAGGGAGTAGAAAGTTTGTATGGCTAAGAAATTGATATGGCCTAGAGGTGTAAGTATGTATCATGACATGTGATTGGTGTGTGTGGTATGTGATCATGGTGTATATAATGAGAATTGATGTGTTTGGCATAGGTATAGATGTGTAGGTGGTGAATTTGATGAGAAAATACATGTATGTGTGTGAGCATAGTATGGCCAAGGCATGTGTGTGGTGTGTAATGGCATGGCATACATGGTATGTTATGTGTGTGCATGCTTGAGTTTTGGTATATGACATATATATGGGATGAAAAATGGGAAAATGCATGCATGTAATTATGGGCAAGAAATGGCCGAGAGGTATGTATGCCATAGTAGGTATGGTAACTATGGTATGGCATAATGTATGCTATTTGTGATTGGCATGACATAATGAACATGTGATGTGTGATATAGAATTGTCATCAAATATGTGTAATTAAACATGTAGATATGGCATGTGGTTATGGTAAGTTAATGTAAGAGAAAGGGGGTTAAGAAATGGTGTGAGAAAAGGCATGAAATTGACTAGTATAGCATGACTAAAAATTAACCTCTATTATGACCGAAAATAACATAAAAAGGGACATAAAATTTAGGCATTTTGTGTACTTGACTTTGATGGTAATGTGAAACCATTGTTGTTGTCTTATTGGCTTTAATGGAATAAGGGTATTTATAGCTTGAAATGGCATGTTAACATGGCTTAATATGGCAAGAGGAAATGCCTAAGGAAAATGGAAATTAACCTATAACTTATCTTTAAAAACTAAATAGACATGTAACTATGTAATGGAAAATATTTATGTTGAAATGACTTGTAATAAGGACTTGACACAGACATAAAGAATAACTTATGACAATGTTATGAAATGGAAAAAAAGGGACCTATAACTCCTTTTAAAAAATAGACCTATAACTATCCGGTAATAAAATGATCTGTAACTGTCTAGCAAAAATTTGAACATAAAAATAAATAATAAATGTCTATAAATCAATTGTAAATAATTTAAGATGATGATCAATAAGAAAATAAATGTAAATTAAAGACATTTGGCCTATTAGTTAGACACCCATTGGATGGGTTGGTCAACTAAAGAGTTACAGCTGCTCGATATTTGTCTTTTTACTAGACCAGGCTGGTGTAATGGTCGGGGTCCATAAGATGGGGCACTACACTATGTTGTTGATATTACTGCTTATTTATAAGACTAGACTAGTGTAGTGGCTAAGGTCTCTAAGATGGGCCACTGCACTAGGGCTGTTATGGAGCCCAAGGTCTAAAATATAGGATCATTGCATAGTTTAAGTTCCCTCTTGGTCCTGTGTCTAGAAGTGTAATCTATGTAGTCGAGCTTACTTAAAAAACTAAATATTTTACTTGATGACATCTAATACTAACGTAGAAATCAATGACAATATATGAATAACATAAGTGTAAATAATTGAATCATGAGATTGGTTAATAAAATAATATTATTTTGCAACATGGCTATTACATATTGCATTCATGCATCCGTGGCATGTCTGATTCATATGTATACTTACATTAACATATTTTTTTATATTAAATTCATCATTGAGTTTCATACATAGCGTACTAGTGTTTTCGTGCACAAGTAGTAGTCTCGCCTCAAGTTTTATGCAGTGTAGCAGCAAAGGCATTAAAGGGTATAAAACTTTGTACTTTTAATAGTTTTAGTAGGCACTCATATATACTATAGGTTATGGGTCTATCAAGCTTAGGAGCTCCTAGTGTCTTTTATTATAAGTGAAACTAGATATGTATAACTGGGCTTTTTATATGAATGTTTAATTTCTATCTAAGTCTAATATTTTTTTGGTTTAAGGCCCTATGTGGAGTTAAATGTCTATTGATGATATATATTGATGATATTAGAGGACCATATGGGTTCAGACATTAACGAGTGATGGAATTAATGTTATTAGAAGTGTTTTTCACTAGTGGAAATTTTTAGAATGTCACTTAAGTAGTTGTTGTACTATCTAATTTTTTGTAAAATCTATGATGGACTGTTGATGGATTTTTGGCTTAAATATACCATTAATAGTGGTGTCTAAATGATAGATAGAAAATTTAGCTAATGTTTCCCAATATAATAAATAATCTATAAGTGTTAAATGAATGTAGGTCTGGAGCAATTTTAAGAAGGGCGACCTAGTGAGAAGTGCATTGCCTATTGGGTTTCTTCGGGAATCTAGTAAGAGGTATCATATTAGGTGGTATCATAGCATATGCTAAATGGTCCTAGGTGTTTTATATGAGTGCCAATGTCTAGGAATCAATTATTCTGATATGCTACACTATAATAAGGCTAATAAGTTATATTTCTTTGGAGGGTTAATTCAGATGAGTGATAGAGCGCTAGAAGAGTAGGCAGAAAAAGTAGCTAATTATGCTTCTACCACTATATAGGGAGCAGGTAATATAGCTATGCCTAAGCCTTAGGATGCTGCACATTAGCCATAACCTCAGACACAGCCTCAGACCCAAGCATTCCCAGTGCTATTATAGCAGATAGTGGATTTGCTCATACATACTTCAATAGCATCAGTACCACCTCCTCCACTAGCTCCAGTTCCTCCCCCACCTCTACCAGTAGTTGCATTACAGAAGACATACCTAAGAAAGTAAAGAAAATAAGGGTTGTAGACTTCCTAAAAGCTAAAAGAGATGATACAGCAAAAGTAGAATACTAGCTAAAAAGGACATTAAGGATACTAGAATAGTTGTAGCGTATAAAGGATAAGAGTCTAAAGTGTACTACTTCTCTACTAAGAGAAGAAGCTTTCCATTGGTGGGACATTATTCAGAAGAGAAAGACACTAGTAGACCTTACTTAGGAGTTCTTCTAGAAGGAGTTTAGAAAGAGATATATACTTGAATGATATAAAGATAAAAAGAGACATGATTTCTTTGAGCTTAAACAGGGTAGAAGATCATTGTCTAAGTATAAGAAGGACTTTGCTAGACTTAGTAGATATGCAATGGAATTTATTCCAACTTAGGAAGAAAAATGCAAATGGTTAAAAAATGGTTTCAATGTAAAGTTAAGAATGTAGATATCCTTTACAAAAATTAAAGATTTTTCAGCTCTAGTGTTAGTTGCATATGACATAGAGGAAACAAAGTAAGAGGAAACAAAGTAAGAGAAGAGAGAGGTCTTCTAGAGCAAGAGATAGTTCACTACAGGGTAATCTAGTTCAATGACAAGTGCTAATAAAAGGTAGAGAGAAACTCAATCTCATCATGAGTATTAGGCACACTGACCACTTTAACCACAAAGATTTGGGCAAGCTTCAGTATCTAAACCAAAACCACTACAACAAGCTACCAGTGCTCTAACAATAGGGGCCAGAAACACACCTCTGCCATATGGCACTTGTAATAGAAGACACTAGGGTCAGTGTAGATAGGCCAAAATAGGGGGAAGTTTCATCTATAGGTTTAGAGACCATTTTAAATGGGAGTGTCCCTAGAGATAGATAAAGGGTGCTCATACCCAAGCATAAACAACACCTCAAAGTAGGGTGTAAAGATAGGCTAAAGCTAATTAGCCTACCAGCAACTAGGGGATAAGCTCAGAAGCCTATGCACTAGCTAGGCAGTATGTAATTAGGGCTTATGATGAAGCAGAAGCTCCAAATGTCATTATTGGTACTTTTTATTTATTTGATGTTCCAGTTTTAGCACTAATAGACCCAATATCTACTCATTCTTGTATATGCACTACATAAGAACATTATAGAGGACTAGAACTAGAACATATAGGCTTAGACAGTCAAGTTAGTAATGCCATTGGATAGAGTGCAACTGTGAACAAAGTATACAGACATTGCCCAT
>CANXYI011687140.1:0-12737 GCA_948208565.1 Hura crepitans
GGTAAAGATGAACATCTAACCCTGTGCAAGTTTTGTGGCAAAGGTTGATACAAATTTAGAAAGAACAAGGTACCACATAAGCAAATGTATTACTTCCCTTTAGCCCCTAGATTACGAAGGTTGTACAAATCACCATCTACTGCCGCTCATATGCAATGGCATCATAAGATGTTCAAGAGGAAGAGGTTATAAGTCATCCATCTGATTTTAAGGCATGGAAGCATTTTAATGAAACCTATCTGTCCTCTAATTTTGAAATAAGAAATGTTAGGTTAGGGTTATGCACAGATGGCTTCCAAGCATTTAATCAGTCAGGATCAATGTACTTTTCATGGCTAGTTATTGTTACTCCATACAATTTACCACCATGGATGTGTATGAAAGAGCCTTATATGTTTCTTACTGTACTTATTCTTGGTCCTAGTAATCCTAAATAGAAACTTGATGTATTCTTGCAACCTCTAATTAAGGAATTGATTGGGCTTTGGGATAATGGAGTTGAGACATATGATATTTCTACAAAGCAAAATTTTAAATTGCGAGCAGCTTTGATATAGACTATAAGTGACTTTCCTACTTACTCTATGTTATCGGGATGGTCCACATGGATGAATCACAGGCATTTACATTAAGTAATGGTCAGAAAAGTTGTTAATTTGATAATCATAGAAAATTTCTTCCCCACAATCACTCATTTAGAAGAGATAGAAAGAACTTTAGAAAAGGAGAAATGGAAAGAAGGTCGTCGCCAACAATTAGAATAGGTGAAGAAATTTTAAGAGAGATTAATGATTTAGGCCTAATGAAATCTACTGGGTTGGGTTCAAATGAACATAATAAAAAAATATGTTTTGGTTGGAAGAAGAGAAGCATATTTTAGGACTTGCCATATTGGAGCACAAACATGATTTGCCATAATCTTGATGTCATACACATTGAAACAAATATGTTTGATAATTTGTTCAACACCATTCTTAATGTTGATGAAAAAACAAAAGATAATACAAAGGCACGACAAGATGTCAGTGAGCTATGTTAACGACCAAATTTAGCACAAGATCCTACAACTGGAAAATATCCTCGAGCTACTTATACATTAAACAAAGAGGAGAAAATTACGTTGCCTAAATGGTAAAAAGGAGTAAAGTTTCCAGATGGATATGTCTTAAATTTAGGTCAATGCGTAGACACAAATAAAAAGGGTTTATTTGGCATGAAAAGCTATGACTGCCATGTTTTTTTGCAACGATTGCTACCAATTGCATTTTGTGAGTTTCTACCTAAGGATGTATGGCAAGCAATTATAGAATTGAGTTTATTTTTTAGGGACCTTATTTCTACTTTAATTCATGTTAAAGAAATGGAGAGACTAGCGATAGATATTCCTCAAATCTTGTGCAAGTTAGAACGAATATTTCCACTGGGTTTCTTCGACTCAACAGAGCATTTACCCGTGCACATACCATATGAAGCAAAAATAGCTGGCCTAGTACAATGCCGATGGATGTATCTTTTTAAAAGGTTAGATATCAAATTCTAAAATGTTCATTTTATAGAATTTTGTATGAATATATCAACTACTGATGACATTCTAACCTAATCGACATTTATGGTCACATTGAACGTATTTACGTAGTTTAAAAAAGATGATAAAAAATAAGGTGAGAGTTGAGGGATCTATGGCAGAATTATACCAAGATAAAGAGTCATCACAATTTTTTCACTACTACTTTGAGCCTCATGTCATGACGCGTAGTTGAAATGTTCCTCGAAATGATGATGGGGGTGTTAAGGAGGTTATTAATAGAAATTTATCCATATTTACCCACCCTGGCTGAGCAGTTTGGAAATGTCAAATCAAGAAGTAAGACTTGAAAGAAATAAAAGTTGCTCATACTTACATCTTACTTAATTGTGATGAGGTTCAACCGTTTGTTAGGTAATAATAATTATTAAGGAACATAATATGTCTTTGTTTCAATTAGTCAATAATTGTCATTTTTTTATTTACTAATCAATTTAATTTTTTTATGAAGCATATACTTGCAACAACTACACATAGAATACCCCCATCTTATATAAGATCAAATAGATGATAACTTATTTTTCTACTTTCCAAAATGGTTCAAGGAATATGTAAGTATATATACAACCATTTAGACAGTTACAACATTGCATTTTATTACCTTAAAGGAAAATTTAGTAATATTGTTCTTCATTTCCTCAAATAGGCTAAGAAGTTCCCTTTTCAGAATGAATTCATGAAAAGTCTTATTCATCTACCAATAAGAAAAGTGAGAAGTTATCCAATATACTTTGTCAATGGCTACAAATTTCACAATAGATCTTATAGTAAGGGAAAAAGCTCAATGAATAATAGAGTGTCCATAGAGGGGTCTAGAGGAGATTATTGTGGACAAATTGATGACATTTTGAATTTGAATATTCTGGGTTACCAATCAAGAAAATTGTATTGTTCAAATGTCATTGGTTTAATCTAAGTCCTAATGTTGGTGTTAGATAGCATAAGCAATATAAATTAGTTGAAGTTAACAAACTTCGGCTGTTTCACTAATATGAACCATTTGTACTAGCAATGTAAGCAAGTCAAGTATGCTATGTACCTTTTCCTAGTTTGAAACGTGACATGAATGATTGGTTAGCAGTGTTGAAAATCAAACTTAGAGATGTGCAGATACTAGAGGAGGATGAAGTAACGATAATTGAATTTGATGCATTCCAAGCACAACAAGTAGAGGAATATGAAATAGATACAAATGTCAGGGTTGATAATGACATAGTTTTACATAATCCCTCAGATGATGTGATTGAGCTTGATGAAACAGAAGATATACAAGAAGTTAAAAATGATGATGAGGAAGAATTCTTAAATTGATGAAGATGATGAGGAAGATTTCCAAGAAAAAATCGATGAGAGCGATATGGAGGAATTTGAGGAAGACACCGATGAAGATGATGAAGAAGAAGACACTAACATCGATTAGGTTTATCAAAGTATTTTATATTTATACCTCTTATTATTAATAATTTGTTATCGTTATTGATGATATTCATCTTGATACTTATGATATTAAAATATTACATATTTGAATATTAATGATACAGTGTTTTATTAATAATGGTTATTGTTTTCAATTTTTTTATTTGCAGGAAATGACTAAAGGGAAAGCACGAGCAAATTTAACACAAAGATTGAGACCTAATTGTGGAGGAATGCCTTCAATTCTAGAATTATCAATGTAACCAACTACCCCACATCTACCAACCTTTGTTCCACCACTACCAATTATTCTAGCTTCCATTTCGCAAATAGCAAGTATTCAAGAATCACGTCCAATAAATGAACCGACTATCCCTGAAGAATCACATAACACAAATTCTGAACCTACAAGCATAATAGGTACTTTGAATCGAATCACACAGACTGGGCATCGAGTCAATGTGACCTTAAGCCCCGAAGGGTGAGTTAATCCATTTTTTGTGACATATAATGGTACTATATCATAAATGTTTATAGACTGCAAAATGACTTAATTTATGATTTTCAGCTTGCAACCTTCAAGAAAGTGTTCTATAATGATTACTAAAATCTTCCATAATGAATAGCATGTTGCTGGGTACAATTGGAAAAATGTGCCAAAAGAATTAAAAGATATTTATTATGAAGAATTCAAGGTATGCTTGTCCCTAAAAACTTTTTAAACAACGTTGTACATAACTTGATAGTATGAATTTGTTTTAACAAAATTTGCAATATTTATACAGAAGCACTTTCAATAAGATCCTTCCATTGACGATAGGGAATAAGCTGCATGGGAGATTAAGGTTACAATTCGATATAAGGACTTTGTATCCAGAATCAAGAGGGAGGACATGCAAAAAAAGTTCATTCCACATGATGTGTGAGAGAATTGGAATCTTCATTGGAATAATGATAAAGTCATCAACAAAGCAGCATAGTTTTTGAAGAATCATTAAGCTGCTGAAAGTAGAGGGAAAATTGATACTCACACAGGCAGATCCATAACAATTAGCGAGCATCGCCGATGGATGGTAATCTCTCATTTGTGCTTTTGATTAATTTTAAATTCTATTTTTTAATTACTTTATGCTTATTTTGATTATTATTATATAATTTTGGGTTTTGTATGTTGATATAGAAAATTAGGTTTAGCATATTATGTAATAAATATAAAAACATAACCTTAATGGGTGATTTAATTATTTGATTTGCAAAACGTTTAATATTTAGCATATTTGAAATAGGCCAAAGAGTTGGGTCGAGAGCCAACTCCTAGTGAACTTCATTTGCATGTCCATACACATAAGCATGATGGACAATCTTTTGTTGGTGAAAAGGCCCGAGATGTGAATGTAAGTTATCAATTTCTATATAATCTTAAAGGATCAATCTTAATTGACTTATTTTATGCGAAGTGTTTTTATTGTAATTTTGGCATATTTTATTTTCATGTAGCAAAAATATGTGCAACTAAAAGAGAGCTACTCACGGAGTGGTGATAACTCAAAAATCAATAGAGCTTAATTGTACTACGAGGCTATAGGAGGGGAAAAGAAGTGAAAAGTGTATGGTATTGGTTCTGAGGGACAATATTACTATGGATCTAGTCTCTATGCTTTTTTGGGATCTGGGTCTAATGCTCATTCAATTGCACCTCCTTTTCCTTCAGGGTTTGGAGAAATGAGTAATGAACGTTTGACATAATTCTTTACAGATAACATATAGTCAGGTTCATTCCTATACTGAAGCGGCTCTTTATGCCTAACATCTAATGTTTGACGCAAGGCAATACAAGCACATCCACATATTTGCCTCAACCATCAGAGAATGCCCCAGTAGTTGAAGGTCGTGTTGGTTCTTCATCTCAACATGACTCTCAGGAAGACGTAAATCCCTCCTTATCTCAGTAGTCGATATTGAAACTGATGTTTTTTCCTTTTTACTATGCATGACTATGTTACTTTTTTTTAGATATTACTTTAACTTTGTTTGGATTGTATTATGAAAAAGGATATTTTGTGATGAGGATGATGAGATATTTATGAATTTAACCTTATAAATTTCTAACAGGTAAAATGGGAAAATAACAACAAATGAGAAAAATATTAGTAAAAAATTTAAAATACCGATCGAATTAGTGACCAAATAACGGTTGCTAACTTTTAATACGATTTCATTTTCTATCCACCATGAAAAACCATAGCGACCAATTCTTGCGACCGATTTTTTTCTTGTACAAAGGTTGCGATCGAATTAGCGACCAATTATATCGATCGCTAATATTTGTTTCCCATTTAAAAAAAAAATTAGAGACTGAGTCTTTGGTCGCTATATTTTTATTTTTTATATTAAATAAAATATTTAGCGACCGATTACAACCTATTATTCGATCACTAATTTATGCAAACGACCGACATAATACCTATATTAGCGATCGATTTATTCCTACTTTTGTGACTAAACTAATTGGTCGCTATAACTTAGCTACGGCCTCAAATCAGTTGCTAATTTCATACCAGCAAGAATTTTAGCAACTGATCGAAAATGGTCGCTAAAGGACAAAAATTAGTCGCTAACATTTATTAGCGAGCAAATTTTTATTTTTAGTGACCGATGTTTAATTTTAGTGGTGATTTCCACTCCAACTGAAACTACTCTAGTTGTTGCTTCTGCACCTGCCTCTAATATCACAACCATTCAACGGTGCACTTAGGTAAGAGAAACTTCCTATCATCTTATTGATTACCATTGTTATTCTTCTATTTTGACCATCACGAGCCTTAATCTTATCGTGAAACAAGTACTGACCATTTTTGGTAGCAAGCTATGAATGAAGAACTTTAGGCTCTAGAGAAAACTCACACATGGGATTTGGTTAATCTTCCTCCTAGTAAGACCTCTATTGGATGCAAATAGATCTACAAAATCAAAACTCGTTCTGATGGTTCTACTATATACAGCTTGTTTGGTCGCTAAAGGATACAATCAAAAGTATGGTATAGATTATAAAGAAACTTTTGCACCTGTGGCATGATTAACCTCTGTTATTGTCTATTGGTTATTGCTAATATGAGAAAATGAAAACTTCTTTAACTGGACATTGAAAATCCATTTCTAAATGAAGAATTACAAGAAAAGGTTTATATACACCCTACTCCTAGCTTTTCCCATCCTGCTTACGAAGTTTGTCGACTCCACCAAGCATTATATGGCTTGAAACAAGCACCTAAAGCTTAATTTGCCAAATTTAGCTCTATTATTACTCAATTTGGTTTTTCCCAAGTTCTCATGATTCTACTTTATTCATTCATCGCACTAATCATGGTCTTGTTCTACTTCTTCTCTATGTTGATGATATAATCATAACCAAGCTCTGATACCAAGATAGAAAATGTGGGGGAGAATATAATTTTGTATATTATGTCACTGTCTTCTGTACAAAGAATGGCTCCTATATATATATATAAGAGCGGACTAATAAAAAAAGAAAATATATAGAATAATATCCTACTGTAAACAATCCTATAATCTCGATACAAATGGTGCCTCAAATTATGCTAACAACTAATATCAACAATATAATATGTGCTTTGAGAGAAAAAATATGATAATTGTTTTCAAAAAAAAATTAACTTGCAAAAAATAAAAATAAATATAATGTGAAATCGCACTTCCACCCAATTTTATATATGGTGTAAGTATTATTGATTAAAATTTTGAAAGATAAAAATTAAAATTAAGTTTATATGCATGAATAATATTGAAATCCAATTAAATCTTTTAAAAAAATTATTTTTATTTTTATATTACTTTTATGCAAAACTTTAGCTTTTTTTTTTGTAAGAATTCAAAACAATTATAAATTTTGTCTAACGATAAAGAAAAATATATTAAATTTAGAATAAAAATAATTGTGCAATAAAAATAAAAATACTAAACCTTAGCTTCACCCTTGAAAAAAAAGGGAAGATGAGTATGAATCCATACAACGGAAATACATTATTAGAATTTATTTTTGTTATATAAGTATCTTAATTAAGCTAATTATAATTATATTTAATGATAAGTTTTTAATAATTTTAGTATTATCAATAATGTAAAATATAAATTAGCATTTAAATTGTATAAAAAAGGAAAAAAATCCACATTGGCAAGAATTAAACTAACTAAAAAATAAAATAAATGTTATTTATTTTTAATAAAATTTAAAATTCTAATTCGTTATTTCAATGTTGAAAGAACACCATTTTCAATAGAGGAATTGTTGCATTTTGTTTATTGCCATTCAATGTTAAAAAAGTAACTTGAAAGGATTAAGTCAATTTGGAGTCAAGTATACCTTTCACTAATATCTTTTCTTACTGTTATTAAGTTGAACTCACCTATGTAATTTCTTTTATTAGGAGTAAATGAGTTTTTTCTTTTTGAAAAAAAAATGTTTTCCTCCTTTTAAGCTTACAAATTTTAAAATGTGTTAAAATTAATTTAACTTTAATTATAAAACATTATTATTATTTTTTTAAATTCCTACCATATATAACTTATCTAACACCATTATCTAATTGTTTTGTTTTAAGTTAGACCACATATATCTTTATTTCACCTGTCGAGACACCTAGACATGGCAATTGGTATTCACTTTATTTTAGATTTTTTTTTCACAACAATTTGATACATGTAATTTTAGTTATTTTTCTAATACATTAGTCGAATTGACAGTTGAGTATATAAATCTATTAGTTATTTTTCTAATACATTAGTCGAATTGATAGTTGATTATATAAACCTATCTACTTTTTATTTTTTATTAATTATTATCAATTTATAAAATTTTTAAAAAATAGTTTAATGAATGTTGTGATATGATTGGACTGAAAGTCAATTTCTCATTTAAAAGCCCACCATAATATCACACGTGTAATCACACATACCTCTAATTTATTAATATAATCTATCTATTCGCCATTTTAGAATTATATTGAGATTATTTGTTTTATGAAACAGAAGAAAATTTAGGAGGTATTTGAATTTGAGTTTTGATTTTTTTTAAAAATATAATTAACGAAATAATAAATTATTAAAATTTTAAATTTACTTATTTTTTATCATTTTTTTACGATCGACCTTATCACCATCATTGACAAACATCACTAATGTCATCACTATTGTCGTCATAAGCAATGTCACTGCTATCTTCATCATTAGTGACACTATCACTATTAGCAATACTAGAGATGTTAACTTCGCCATCACCACCATTACCACCATCAACATTGATGTTATCATCACCATCATCTCTACCATTATAAATATTACCGCTGCCGTTGCTTCTTGTTCCATGGACATTGCCATTACCACCAATATCGATGCTACCTTTACCGTTGCTAGTACCATACTACTACTGATGATATCATTGCTGCCATTGACACCATTATTTCTATTGCCATCGTCACTAATACCACTATCGACATTATTGTTGCGGCTACCACCAATATTACTATCATCACTTATGCTGCCATCGACACCATCATCGATGCCAACATCACCATCAATATTGCCACCATTGCTACTATTACCTCCATTGACATTATTTATAAAAATACAATGTATCATATGAATATTTATTTTAATAAATTATAGTGACAATGATAAATTAATTTTGATTAAAATATATGTATATATGATAAGAAAAATAAAGTAGTTTTTAGAAGTTCACTAAAAAGAATTAAAACCAAAATTTAGTTTTTAAAAATTTAAAACTGAAAATAAAAAAAAAAAACTAAATGCACCCTTAGTCTTTATGGAATTTTGAAAATCTATATTACTATTATAGTTGAATAAAAACTTAGAATCATATCTTTATTGTTAGATGATTAAAAAATGAAAATTTCAATATTTTACTTTTAATATTTGTCTTGAAATTTTCAGATTTTATTAAAAAATGCTCTAATAATTGTTCAAAATATTACTAAAATGTTCAATGATTATTGATAATATTATCAAAATATTATTAATGATATAAATATGATAATTTTTTTAGCATCATTTTTAATATGTATATGGGCATTTTAACTCTAAAAAAACTCAAATAAAAAATAAAATTTCAAAAAGTACATAAAAAGTAAAATGATACATTTTCCATCAAAATAATACTCATTTTCAAATAATACTGAATTTGTTATTAGACTAGACTTTTAAAGTACTAAAATGTTTTGCTTCCTTAAATGGCATAATTGATTAGTATTTGTTTCGTAATATATATAATTCGATACTTATGGTTGGATTTTATTAGAATCAAGTAAAGTTAAATTTTGGGTAAATAGAGGGGTTTCTCAAAATAAATTAATAAATATACTTTTTTTATAATTGGTAACATCCGTATTATCATAACGACTTTGGGTTCAATAGACCTCACAAAGTCCAGATGGCCAAAAATATATGTGAATTAGGGTCACCATAACCCAAGTTGATTGATCTTAGTACTCTGTACGAGTTAAAGGACCAGTAGAAATTATAAAAGAGTATGCTTCCTCACAGGTACACACAAGGCATCGAAACCTGCACATCTCGACTATCTGCCACTTTGTCTTAGAATGCCTTATTGACTTTGGCATTAGAGTTCTAGTCCTAGGCCTCCTTAGGATAAGTTTTTTTTTATCTCTGTAGGTACTTCATAACAGCTACTGCCGGTTTATCGTCAAGGACTTTTTCATTGGTGATTTTGTTAAAAGTCGGTATGGCGAACAACACTAGCCCATCCAACCCCAGTGAAACACCTAGGTGAAACCTAATGCCTATCTTTGCCCAAGATCCAGTGAGCAAGGATATGTCGAGAGCGGAAACTCCCATCACCCTTGAAGACTTTCAGCAACAACTACAAAGTTTAAAAGATGATATATATTTAAAGCTGATCAAGGAGCTGAGACAAAAAAAAAAGCAGAGAAGGTAGCCTCTAAGCTAGATAAGTAAGCAGAATACCGTTTACAATCTAAATCCGTCTCGGGTTCCACCAATAATGAATCCAGAATAAGAAGGTCTAAAAGATCAAACAAGCAAAAAGCACAAAGCAAAGAAAGGGACTCGAAAGGTAAAAACCCATGGAAAAATAAAGAAGACTTCAATGACTTGTTCGTCAAAGCAATGAAGAAGTTTAAACTGAGACACTTAAAGAAACTTGATTACAACGAGAACACTGATTCATCCTTCGCATAGGAAATATGGGAAGTTCCTCTCCCCCATCATTGTCGTAAATAAATATGAAAAAGTACAAAGGCCAATCGGCCCCATGCAAACACCTCTTCAAATATGGGACCTTAATAAGTATGCAGACCTTTAATGATGCGTTAGTTTGTAATGCATTCCCCTTTACACTAACAGACGATGCTTTTGACTGGTTCCACAATCTCGCCCTTAAATCTATAACTTCCTTTAAAAAATTGTCTAAGTTGTTTAAAACTAGGTTTGTCATACAAATGAGGGTTAAAAAGACTGTGATTAATTTACAAGGAGTTATATAAGGACAAAAGGAAAGCCTTAGGGATTTCATAGAAAGATTCCAAGAGGTAGCATCTGATATTGAAAACCTCAATAGTAAAGTAGGGGTGGTCACCATGATTAACAACGTGGGGAATATGTGGCTATACAACTCACTAATGACGGATAGGCCAACTGACTTTGTAGAGTTGATGGATAAGACAAAACAGCATATAGCACTTGACGATGTCAGCCAAGCTAACAGCCACTACAACCCTGATACACCTAGAGGAAAGAGAATGAGATCTCCATTCAAAAATTACCCGAGAAAGAGCCCAAACAAGAAAAGCCTCAGAAGGTACCGATCCCCTATGAGAAACTCCCTTAAGGGAAAGGACATGAAAAAGAGACGATCGGCCAAACAAGGCACTTTCACACCTCTGAATACTAATCCCACGAAAATCCTAATGCAGATTAAAAGTGGTCATAATAAAGTGAACAGGCCAAAGAAGATAGACTAAAGGACATTTAAAAAATGGGACAAAATTAAATACTACAATTTCCATAGACATAGGCCACACGATCGATGAATACAATTGCTTAAAAGATGAAATAGAGAAACTGATAAAGAAGGGTTCGTTGAAGTGATTTGTCAGAAGGAAAAAACCAGAATCATCCTTTAGTTCGAGCAACACTTTTAGCTCTAATGATGAAAGGAGGAAGCCAATCAACATAAAACCTAGTAGGCACAGAGGAGGCATCATTAATATAATGGCTGGGGGATCCCCCCTTTAAAGAAGGAATGTCGAGAAGAAAAATAGCAACAAGGGGACTATTCTTTTCAGCCATATCCGAAGAAATACTCCATGTCACTATCTTGGTAAATGATGCCAAAGAACTAAAAACCTCACATGATGATGCCCTAGTGGTGCAAGGATACATAGCCAATTTCTTAGTGAAGAGCATCTTAGTGGACAATGGAAGTGCAATGAACATCTTAACACTCAACACATCTAAGAGGATGAATCTTCCTTTTAAGGAGTCAAGCCAATCCATACTCTGTTGATCAGGATAGGCAATACCTTTATCCTCATAATAGGTGCTATTGAGCTGTATGTAAAGCCAAGTGAAGAGGAAATTTCCCATGTCTTCAGGTGAAATTTCATGGTGATAGATATCCCTTTCGCTTATAATACTATTTTTGGAAAACCTATATTATTCGAAACAGATGCAGTGACCAACATACGATATCTGGTGATAAAAATTCCCAACAATAAATGCGTTGTCACAATTTGAGGAAACCAATGTGTAGCTCATGAAGCCTATCTCACAACCATATAAAGGCTAAAGAGATGCTCGACCTTAATTTGATCAATAACCCTAAGTCAAAATGTCTAAGACTAATTTTGGATGCCAAAGTAATGACAATAAAACTAGAACTTAGCAAGATAGTGCTGATTGATAGCCAAATTCTCGAATGAAACCAATGATGAAGTCTTTGAAGTTTTTATCCTAGACATATCCACTTTTTCTTGGACTGTTGAAGATATCTCAGGCATAAGCCTAAAGGCCATATGCCATAGATTAAATGTGGACCCTAAGCAATATCAATCAAGCAAAAACTACGGTAATATTTTGTCGATTAGATGAAGGTTATGGAATAAAAGATGTGAAAACTTTTATCCATAAAATTTGTCGGCAAGGTCTTTTTCCCCGAGTGGCTAGCCAATGTTGAGCTAGTCTGAAAAAAGAATGGCAAGATGTATATGTTTATAGATTTCACGGATCTAAACAAGGCATGCCCTAATGATAGCTACCCACTTCCATGCATCGACTAACTGTGGGTTCCATGATTGGATATGTAGTCTACTCTTTCTTAGACTAATATTCAGGGTCGATCAAGAGAAAACTAGCTTTATCATGCATGAAGGTACCTTCTATTACAATGTCATGTCATTTGGCCTTAAAAATGTGAGAGCAACTTACCAAAGATTGGTTAACAAGATATTTCGAGAAGATATTGGCCGATTAGTTAAGGTGTATATATACGACATGATCATCAAAAGCCAAACCACTGCTAAACATCTTGGTGACTTAGCATAAGTTTTTGCCACACTAAACAAGTACCAGATGAAGTTGAATTAAAAAAATTCCATATTTAGCATCTAGCTAGGAAAGTTCTTTGGTTTCATGGTATCCCAAAGAGGAAGTGAAGCTAATC
>CANXYI011687156.1:0-12785 GCA_948208565.1 Hura crepitans
CCTAGGCCCTAAAAGTGGGCTACTGCATAAGACACATCCCACTGTCCAGTATTTTAAAGCATAGTCTGTCTGATATGGGCCTATAATATAATAAATTGAACTTGATTAATGGACATAGTATCTAAATAACAAATAGGTGAACAAGGAGAATTACATGAATAAGTTGTTAATAAGTTAAGGATATATGGTGTGTGCATTGCTTCTTCTATGGTATGTTTGCATGAGTGACATAATATATTTGATTTATTCCACCATTGAGTTTTATACTTAGCGTGTCGGTGTTTCGATGCGCAGGCTGTAGATAGAGAGTTTATTAGCATCAAACATCACTTTCAGTGTAGCTGATAGAGGGCCTTGGTATTTTGCTTTTCTTTTTGAGTAATGCATATAGTAATGCACTTATGTATATAGATGGAGTGGGTTATGGGGCATATGTAAAATGGATGTATTTAACTGAAAGTATGTACACCTATATGTGTAAAACTGAATGTCTGCTTTTACATGCTTGTGTGTTGATGGGTTTATGACCCTAGGTGTTGTGTAATGGATGGAATGTGATGCAATTGACTATGAGTTAGAGGACCAAAGGATCTAGGAGTGGGAGTTGGTTGAATGTGATGTTTAGGAGTGTTCTTCTTATAGGTATAATTGGGGATAGCTAACAGGGCAATCGTTATGCTACACAATTTATTATAGTTTTCTGATAATGTCTAATAAGGTTTGTGATGATTTAAAATAGATAATAATAGAAAAATATATACTCAAATTTGGATTAAAGGCATGTACGGTCAAATAGGGTCAATAAGAGTAAAAGTTAAATGAAAGGCCCCTGGGGAAAACCTAGGATAGGTGACCTCAGTGGGAAGTAACACACCTTGCTTGTTTTAGGTAGAGATTGGTAGGGGGTGTTACATCTCAGGCTAGTATTGTAAACTTTAAGAGGGAAGCAGCTTTATGCTAAATTAAGCAAGTGTGAGTTTTAGTTAGATAAAGTACCATTATTGGGACATATTATCTCAGTTGAAAGGATTAAGGTAGATTTAAATAAGATTAGGGCTATACTGTAATGGAAAGCTCTGAGAAATGTGATAGAGATCAGAAGTTTCTTAGGATTAGCTGGATATTATAGGCAATTTGTGAAAGGATTTTCACTAATTGCAGCTCTAATGACATAATTATTAAGAAAGGATGTGAAATTTGAGTGGGATAACAAATGCCAAGATAGCTTTGACAAATTGAAGGCCATATTAACAAAAGCCCCTGTTTTTTCACTACTAAAGCCAAGGAAGGACTTTGTTGTTTACAATGATGCTTCTCATAATGGGCTTGGGTGTGTATTAATGCAAGATGTAAAGTAGTGGCTTATGTATCTAAGTAGTTAAAGCCTCATGAAAGGAATTATCAAACTCATGATCTAGAGTTAGCGGCTATTGTTTTTGGTTTGAAGATATGGAGACATTATCTTTTATGGTGAGAAATGCTATATATATATATATATCATAAGAGTTTGAAATATCTTCCCACATAGAAGTAATTGAACTTGAGACATCAAAAATTGATGGAATTGAATAAAGACAATGATTGTGTAATTGATTACTATTTATGAAAGGAAAATGTGGTAACAGATGCATTGAGCCAAAGATTTCTATATGGTGTGAAAGTAATGAATGTTTAACTATAAAGTCAGAAAGATGGAGCTTTGTTAGCAAAATTATAAGTAAGACCCAGCTTATTTGAACAGGTAAAAAAGGCTCAGAAGGATGGTAGATAACTCATACATGTAATGAGTTTGATTCATGAAGGGAAGCCTATTGAGTATGAAATTAAAGTAGATGTCTATTTGTATTATCATGACAAGCTATGTGTGCCTAATGTAAAAGACATTAAGCAGCAGATATTGCAGAAAGCTCATAATTCACCTTATGCTTTCCATCTCAGGAGTACAAAAATATATCTTGATTTAAAGCCATATAATTGGTCACCAGGAATAAAGAAAGATATAGCTGAGTATGTGGCCAGATGTCTTACTTGTCAATAGGTAAAAGTAGAACATCAAGTTTCTTCTAAATTGCTTTAGCCTATAGCAATACCAAAATGGAAATGGGAGAGAGTTACCATGTATTTCATGGTTGGATTACATATGACCATGAGCAAATGTGATGTTGTATGGGTAATTGTGGATAGATTGACAAAGACAGGACACTTTATTCCTATTAGGATGGATTATTCATTGGAGAAACTTGCTCAACTATACATATATGAGATTATTAAATTACATGGAGTTACATCATCCATCATTGCATACCGATACTTGAGATTTACATCAAGATTTTGGAAAAAGCTGCATAATGCTTTAGTTACAAAACTTACATTTAGTACTACTTTTTATCCACAAATAGATGGTCAATTAGAGCGGGTTATTCAAGTGCTTAAAGATATGTTAAGCAATTATGCCATTGATTCAAAGGCAATTGTGACAAGTAGCTATCATTGGTAGAATTTGCATACAATAATATTTATTAAACAAGTTTGGGAATGGCATCATATGAAGCTTTATATTAAAGAAAATTTAGAACTCCATTGTGCTAGAATGAAGTAGGTGAGAATAAGCTAATAGGGCCATATTTGATAAGAGATGTAGAAGAGAAGGTTTAGATTATCAAAGATCGATTGAAAGCAGTATTAGACAAGTAGAATTCATATACATATTTTAAAAGAAGACCAATTGAATATGAAGTGGGAGATAAGGTTTTTCTTAAAGTGTCATGTTAGAAGAAAGTACTAAGGTTTGATAAGAAGGGCAAGCTGAGTCCAAGATTCATTAGTCCATACGAGACAATAGAATGTGTGGGACTAGTGGCATATTGATTAGCATTGCCACTAGAGTTATATTAGATTCATAATGTTTTCAAGTTTCCATGATAAGGTGACACATATTAAATCCTTCTCATGTGATAGCAGTATAAAATGTGGAAGTATAACTAGATCTTTCATACAAAGAAGAGCTAGTTTAGATTTTGGCACGTGAAGTGAATGAGTTATGTAATAAAATAGTGCCATTACTAAAGGTGCTATAGAGACATCACAATTCTTGAGAAGTAACCTAGGAAAGTGAATAACATATGAAAGAGCAATATCCATTTCTTTTTGAAATAGGTAAATTTCGAGGATGAAAATTCTTAAGAGGGGAATATTTGTAACACCCGTAAAAAACTTAGTTTCATGAATAGTATTTTTTTGGTTATGAATTGGGTTTTTAAGTAGTGGGCCTCACTATGGTGACTTAGAGAGGTGGTATCAGACATGAAACTTTAAAAGGAAAAATAAGGCCTAAAATAAAAGATATAAAATAGCCACTGAACTAGAAAATTCTTTTACATTAATATCTAGTGGATTATGGCTTTAGTTTGGGTTGTGATATCAAATGGTCGGGGTGTACCCAGACTGATCCAAAAATATCATACCCTAAAGTTTAAAAATTCTAACTAGTCCAATGGTGAAGGAATTATAATTTTTTGACATTGATAAGTATTTTTATTGATTTTCTTATTTACACGATTAAAAAATTTAGAACGTCTCCCTTGTCTTTTTGGCATGGGCTTTAATGAGGCCTTTAATTGTAAAATTCTATAATTTTAGGTGTTTTAAGAAGTATTTTTTGTGATAAAAAAGTTTAAGAATTAATTTTCAAAAATTTAAAGAAAACTAAGAAAAATGTGAGCTGTTAGATCGTATTTTTATTAAATAATGGTTGTCTATGTATTTAATATATATAAGTGAGCTCATATGGGCACACCACACAAGATCACATGTCATTTTCTTCCTCCCACCAAGAGTGGCTGATAGCGTACCCCATAAGAACACCTGCCCCATTTTTCATTCAAATTCCACAAAAATCAACCCAAAACCCTCGAATATTATACTCAAAATTCTAATCATCACATCTAGTTTCCTATTCTCTTGATTATTTTTAGTGAAAAGTAAGATTTTATGGGAAAAGTGGAGAATTAAAGGTTAGGATTTTAAAAACCCAAAGACAAGGTAAGCATATTTTTGGGGTTATGATATTTTTCTATGATATTATGGGCACTTAAAAATACAGTACAGATGTTATTTTTTAGATTTTATTCATGTATAATTTTCTACAAATTTTTTAACTATTAACCTATTATAGAAGTTAGAGAAAGAAGGAAAGGGGCATTGCAAAGGCAAAGAGAAGCACTAAAGTGGTATTCGGGGCACTGAGAAATAGGTATGTAAGTGTATTTAGTAAAATATGTGAACACATTTCTTGTTTCTACATTTTTAGCTTAGAAACCTATTATGGATGGGTTAGTTTTAGTAGTTTAATTTGCTTTTAAATTAATTTGATGGCATTATAAGTTTAATATATGTTAATTAAGTGAAAATAAAGGTTAAATATAGATTAAATTAGTGTATAGGTAAAGTGTGCACTTGGTAGTGTAATATGTAATAAAAGGGAAAACTAGTAATTTTGGACATTTTATGTAAATTGTGTATAAGTGTGATAAATTTGGAGAATTAATCATGTTAGAATAGTATTTGATGATTAAGAATGTATTATGATGGAAATGTGATATATTATGAGCATATATGTGTATTTTGTATGTTGTCTGTACATGTGTGGTATATACGAGATATAATGTAATATATGTTATAATGCTCGTATAATTGAAATGTCATTTATGATTGTGGCATATAAACTCTCAAATGATAATTTTGTATGGAATATAATTTAATCAATAAGGTAAAGAAAAACATGAATGTGATTACATGTCAAGTGATAAAAAATATGTAATGTAAATCATAAAATGTAAAGTGTTAAAGCCCATATATGTTAGATAACCTATTGGATAGGTTAACTGGTCAACCATAGAATTAGTAGCTGATAGATATTTGGTATCATATTTATGTTGGTGCAGCTGCCATTAGGTTTATTTAGGCCATCACACATACATATATTGTACATTGCTATAATATGTTATACATTGATTTATTATGATTAGTGTAGCTGTGAGAAGGTTTGTCAAAACCACTACACATATAATCTTATGGGTGTAGCCATAAAGGAGGTTCATCAGGATTATTACACAATTACTTATAAATCATTCTGCTAGTGTAGCAGTTGCTAAGTCCAAAATGTGGGCCACTGCACACCATGATCTTGATGTCCAGTATTTGGATTCATGTCTACTAGATATAGGCTAATTGGTTAATTAAGAAACTAAAATTGTGTGGATTATAAGATGAATAAAAGACTTGATATATGTAAAATGAGTTAGCATATAATATGATTGAAATATGATAATGAGTCAAGCATATATAGGTAAATAATGTCCATTATAATGTGTGTGCAATTGGTATGTCATGATTACCTCATATTGTATGGTAAATATGCATTTATGTGCATACGTGTGTAATCTTATTATATTAAATACACCACTAAGCTTTATGCTTAGCACATCATGTTTTCAATACTTAGGTAGTAGATAGATAGCCTCAAACAACTTCAATATTAGCAGTGTAGTGCAAAGGAGATTTTATCTAGTGCTTTTGGTATATTTTGGTTTTTGTATTATGATGTAACATTAATAGTGATTGGCACTCAAATAAGCATTTTAGGACTTAAGTTTTATGATGTAGTATGTTAAGATGTAACCATATTATATAAGTTATGTTTTTATGGCTTACATGTGTGTGGATGAGTTTGTATTATATGATATGTGTACTTGGGAGATTGAGTTGAGATAAAGACTAAAAGGACCTAGGTTATTGGTGGATGATTGAGATATTATAAAAATGTTATTTTTTAATGGTTTTATTTTGGGATATATACATATGCAGTTGTTATGCTGCCAAAATTTTGTTAATATAAGATAGTTATAATGATATGTATGCTTTTCATATTAAAGGATTTAAAAAGATTATGGTAAAGATAATATAAATTGGATTTTATGTCATTTCTTATTCGGACTAATGACGGTTCGGATAAGGGATGTCATAATATGGCATTCCCTCATTCAGATCCACATATTGGGTCGAAGGAGGGGTGTTACAATAGTATTAGGACCCTTAGTTGTCAAGAGACCATCGTGGTCAGGACTTGAGACCTCTGTGGTCAAGATTGGGACCTTTAGGTCAGTATTTATAATTTATATTAGATCTCTTTATATTTGATTATTAGACTGGTGTAGCAGCACATAGGCCCAAAATAGGGGCTATTGTATAATATGGCCCCGATATCCCGTAATCAAATGTGTGTCTCCTAGATATGGGCTAAAAATATACATGGCATCAATACAACACTAAACCATAAGGTAAATAAATAAATAGTTATAAGTAAGATAAATAAATAATCATAGGTAACAATACAATGGATAGCATATAACTTAGTGGTAAAGACATAATTAACCTAATTAATTGACATGTAACCTAACAAAGTCATGTAGTTAGGTAAGAAGAAGTCAATTATGCATAAACTCATAAATGCTTATAATGAGTCACAAAATAGTAATCAAATTGGTTAACTAACAATAAAATGAATAAAGAGCAGATATAAGGGTTAATGATAGATTTATGTAAAATACATGTGTACCATAAGTGTATGTACATGTGTGCACATATTTTATCGAATAAACCATTAAGTCTTATGCTTAGTGCATAATGTTTTCTAGATGCATAGGTTATAGATAGTTTTAGCATCAGTATCAAGGTAGTAGTGTAGTGTAACTCTGATGGTATCAGCTTGGTATAACCTATTTTTCTTTTATGTGAATTATCAGTATATGGCACTCATATGTACATATATAGGGAATGGGTCCAGTATAGTAACATATATATGCAACTTCACTAGACATTTTGCTCATGTAAGTGTAATAGACAATATTAGTAGTACATTATTATTATTATGTGATGTATGTTTAATATAGGATAATGTTAAGCTTGTGATACTTGTTGTGACTGAGACATGATTGATGATGATTGTGTGTTAATTGATAATGATAGAGGGTCAAAAAGACCCAGATAACTAAGTTTAAGTCTACAATTGTTATAAAAGTGTTCTTTTCACAAGTTTATTTTAGGACATGTTTTTGAGTAGCCATTATGCTGCTGGATTTTCAATAAAATGACACAATGGGCTCTTATGCATTCCATAATAATTATGTTAAAACTACACATGAGCCTAGGATGCTCATGATGTGAAACCATTATTAGATTAGCAAAAGATAATAGTAAAACTAGTCAACATCCCATCCCTTATTTAGACTAGCAACAGTTCGGGTAGAAAGTGACATAATATGCCATCCCTCATTCGAATCCACTTATCGAGTTAAGTAAGTGTTGTTAAAGCCTCATGATTATTAAAGATCTATAATATCTTTTGTGTATTGATTCTTAGGAGGTATAAATATGATCCATCACATGTGATCTAAGTGGAAAACATTGAGGTATAGTAGGGTTTAACCTATAAAAAGGAAATAGTAGTCATTATTGCTATATAGATTAAAGAGTTAAGGAAAAAGCATATGCCTCTAGTCAAAGTGCTTTTAAGGAACCATAGATTAGAATAGGCCACATAGGAAAGCGAAGAGACTATAAAACAATAGTATCCATAGTTTTCTCATAGGCAAATTTTAAGGATGAAATTTCCCTTTAGAGGGAAAGATTGTAACAACCCAAAACCTTCAGTCTCATGAATAGTACTTTTTAATCCTTAAATATTATTCTCGGGTTCACCTTGAGCTTGGATAATGTAAAATGGATTTTTGGAAAGTATGATTCGTGAAATGAGAAAAAAATTAAAGTATGTTAAAATGGAATTTGAATAATTAGACAAGATTTAAAAGAGATGATTTAAAAGAGTTTATGAGATTGTAACACATGGAACAATCTACACCCATGGTTTTCATACACATACACATGCACACACATGAGAGTAGAGGTATAAAAGGAAAAATTCTCTTTTTCCTTCTTCCTTAAACACCAACCATGATTTCCTCCTTATAACTCCATCTTTTTTCCTTCTTGCTTTATCAAAGAATGAAGATTAAAGGGACCCCATACAAAGCAAACTTGGATTTAAGCTTTAAGTGAAGAAAAACATGGGTTTCTTGAAGATATATAGGTATAATTGAAGAGAATAGAGAGATGTGAGTTAGATATTCTCTTCCTTACTTATTTTTAGGTTTTAATACCATTTATGATGGTAGTTTAACTAAATTTGAGATGTATTTATGAGGAGGATTTCTTATTATAAAGCTTAAAGTATAAAAAGGAAGAATTCAAAGAAAACATAGAGTTCTTTGTAACCCTTAGAGCTACTAGAATCCATAAGCAAAGAGCAGGATTTTGTGATTTCAATAACATAAAAAAAAAGAGGGAAAAAGAGGATTCAAAGCTCTAGAGAGGTAGGTGCTTTTTAATTTATACATTCCCTTTAATTCCAATAAGTTTATGAGTTAAGGTTTAATAATTACTTGAATAATAATGTGTTTATGAGGAATGAATATTTAAAACTTTTTTTATTGCGTAAATTATGTGTTTATGAGAGTGAATAAGCATGCTAGATGGAATGAATTGTCAACCGAATAATGTTTGACATGTTATTATGAAGAAAACATGATTAATGCTTGAAAATGTTAAGTTCGATGATAAATTATGCATGTTGATAATTAATCGCATGTGTTAAAGTTAAAAGAAGGTCTAATGAATGTGGAAAAATTGGCTGTTATGAGAATAGACCAAAAAATGGAACAAAAGGAGGTAAAATTAGAACAACAATAGTTGTTATCGATCTATAGTGACACTCGACACTTGAAACCATAGTATTGCCATGTGCAAGCTCATAACCAGTATGTGGATACTCCAGATAATCATGTAATGCTTATGACAAATAGAAGAGTCACTTAGGTATAAGTACGATCATATAGAGGGTTATTTCTAGCAGCAACTGTTATGTGAGCTTTAAACCTCTACACAGAGGGTTTCTATGGCTGAATCCATCATGTGATGATATTTAAATCCAACCTAAAAAGAGGAAAAAGTGTAAATAAGAAAGATTCTATAATGCTTGAAAACATCAGTTAGTACATAGTACTTCTCAAGGCATGAATAGTATTTCTCGAGCAATCGAGTTAAATTGACGTGGCCAAGAGAGAAGTCATAAAACTATGATAGGAGAAATTATGATGAAAAATAAAGTTATTTGAAGTAACCATTGAATCAATAAATTTATTCACATCAATATATAGTGAATAGTGACTTTAGTTTATGTCGAGTGGTAAAATGTTGAAGATGTGCCTAGACTGACATGAAAATAGCATGACCTGAAGGTCAAAAATTCCATATAGTCTAATGGTGTTGAAATTAGAATTTTTGATAACAACATGTATTTTATTTGAATTTCTTGAAAATGTGATTGATTAATTAATTAAGTTTCTATTAGTTTTCAGAATAGAGATTTGAAGAGTCCCTAAATTGGGAAATTCTATAATTTTTGTTGTGAAGGAACATATTTTTAGAGAACTTAAACATTAAAATCACATTTTTGATGCTTAAAACATAAATAGGATTAGTCGTAGCCATCCAATCACCATGTGGCATGATTATGGACATCTATGGTCTTAATATAAAAGGTGTAAGTGTGTGCACCTATGTTACATGAGATCAAAACACCTCTTATCTCCCCTATCTCCCCTTGGTTGATGCCATTTTGGCTTTCTCTCTCGTCTCCTTCTTGTTTCTTCACAATCCCACCAAAACTCCATGAAATCCTTCACTTTATATACCAAAAATACATTACATCACCTTTAGAGTCTAATTTTAGTGTTAATTTTACAAGAAGAATGCTTTTTGGTGGAAAACAAATAGTTTGAAAGTTTAAGGTTTCAAACTTGTAAATTTAGGTAAACCTTAAATTCAAACCCTAGCTTTTTTAGGTAATTAGAGGTGCTCTAATTGATGATTTTAGTGTTATTTTTGAATTTGGAGTTGTATAAATTTTCTATGAAATATTCTAATATATTACCTATTATAGAAATTAGATAACTTAAAAGAGAGCAAAGATAAAGGCAAAAAGAAGCTGTGAGGTGCAATTCAGGATGCTAAGTAATCACTCTATAAGTGTATCCGATAAAATATACGAGTGTATGTATGTGTTGTGCATTTCCATTATAGGTGCATTATGTATATATTATTAATTTAAGGGTTAGTATAACCATAAAATGGAAATTAGGGTATATTAGGATTTAAGTTATGTTAATTAACTAGTGTGAATGTAATTTAGGTTGAAAAGAATTTAATGGTGAAACATGAATGGTGGCTGAATGGTATGTGTGGTAGGGACATAGTTAAAATTATTGAAATTGTGATATAATTGGTATAAATACACTATATTAAGCTTAAAAATATTGGCATGATATATATTAAATATGTACATTGGTGAATGTGTGTGTTAGTGGAAATGTGGAACATAAAACCTGTGTATATTATGTGATGGAATGTGTAATGTATGATGTAAGTTAGCAAAATATATTTGGTAATGTATATTGATAATTTGACAATGTGTTTAATAGAAATATATTATGGTAAGGAATATGGAAAGTGGTTACTTGTATGTGATGTGGAAAAGGGATGAATAGTGATGAAATGGCTAGTTGTATGAAATAAGTAATAAGGAGAAAATGGCATTTAGAGGTATATGGGTTAACATGTGTAGTAATGTCTCTTCATGAGGTGGTTTACCTAGTAGTGAGTGTGATTTGCCACTTGGGTGGTTAATTCAGGAAGTAAACCAAAGAGATTTCGACATTCGGGAATTCCTCTAATTTATACCCACTACTTAATATTGAACTTTTTTTATCTTAATGATTCCAATTTTTATTAATCCCCCAAGCATACAATTATTGTGATTAAAATAAAAAAATGTTTGTACACAAAAAAATGATTAAATTAAAAATAAAAACAAGTAAAGACTTTATGCATTAAAGTAAAGAAAATCAATACACATCTGGCATACATGAAATCGGGCCCATTTATTAATTTGAGGACATTTGTCCAAAATTACTTTATTAGATGGAGGGAACATTGGTTCTAAAATGACTTTACTAAAAAAAAACCTTTCTTAATTGAAACCCTTTTCATATTTAAAACTTTGATTAGGCTCACTTTATAAACTTTGGGTAAAAGGACTTTGGTCCTTGAAATATATGAGTTACAACATTTATTATTTGAAAGATCAATTTTATCCATTTATAATGATTTTGGGCAATTAAGGACTTTGGTCCCAAATCCTATAAAACTTTCTTTATTATAAATTTAGTTACTTAAATGGATCAAAATCATTTTAATCTACCTATTACAACATGTATGGAATTATACATGGAAATATTTGAAATGATTACAACTAAAAATTCTACTACAGAAGATCTAAAAAGGGGTTAGATTAATTATCTATAGACCTAATATAAATGTAAAATATAAGGAAAGAAAATAAGTCTGCTGGAACTAGAATATGTACGTATGGACTACAAGGGCATGCATAACTTAAGTTCACATAGACTACATGCATTAGTAGGATCACACACGAACAGAAAAAGGTAACAACAAGCCATAAAAAAGTAAGTCCGTACGAACTCCAAAAAACAATTTGTGGGAGCAATAATAAGTTTGCATGGATATTAACCTCTTTGATGGGGAAGTCTATACAGCCTTATGCATATACCCAAAAAGATAAAAATAAAACAACTAAAATCTAATCTACAAAAAATAAGAGCAAAATATACAACAAGAGAGACGTATGTATGGTAATAAATAGAAACTGCAACAATCAAAACAAATAAACATGCGTGCAAAAGAAGATAAAGAAGAGTTATAGAAATGGTTTCCCCTCTCTAAGGGAGTAAACTCATCAAAATGGGTCTTTTAATACCCCCTTTTCATAGAACATCTTAAACCCAACACAAGAAACACAAAATAAAAAGATAAAACCTAAACATTGCTCCTAATGTAAGTTTGTACGGACCAAATTAAAACATGCTTTTGAGGACTTTATATTGGAATCCATGACCTCATACATAACAAAAAATTAATAGCCATGGATTCCAATAATGAGATTATTTGTCAAAAAATATCGAAACACGCAGCAAAGAAAAAAGGATTTAGAAGATTTTTACTGTTTATCTTCGAAATTGATTCCTTTTGATTTTTCTTCACACCGAGTTGTCATAAACCACAATGTTCCAGTACGGAGCACATCCAAGGTATCCACAATAGAATAGAGAGATAAGAACTCACAAAGAGAAGAATAAAAAAATAAAAATGCTTGAGGCTAGTGGGTAATCAGATTTTTTAGAAAGAAAGGAGGAAGCAGAAAACAAATTTTAGTTCACTGGCTTTTTTTCTGTCTCACTCAAAGTCTTAATTTAGTAGGGTTTTTATACCCTTTTAATTACTCTTATATGTCAATAATTATGGGCCCTTTTAACTCATTAAAGGCTAACCTAAGTTGGGCTTTTAATTAAATCAAATAAAGGCCTAAAACTGCTTCCTTCTTATGCTTATGCATTGGACCCAAAATAAGTTTTTGGGCTAACTCTTGGCTCTAAGCCCAATGCATCATTTTTATCTTATTTTATTTATTCCAATGACATATAATGCCATCTAATAATCTATAATTTCACCTTATTTCACATATCGTATAGGTGTGTGAAGCTATGGGCTTCCGAAGCACGTTGGCAGCACACAGTGAATCAGAGTCCTAGTAG
>CANXYI011687190.1:0-12355 GCA_948208565.1 Hura crepitans
TCTTATCTTTTCTTATATTTGTAGGACTCTAGGATATATCTCTTCGTAGACTCTTATAGAAAGAATTCCTAGTTTACATCTGCTACTATTTTCCTCTTCTTAGTTGTATCCCACCAATGGAAAGCTTCCTTTTAGAGAAGAGAGATAGAACATTTCAAACTTTCCTCCTCGAAGCATTCTAATTGTTGTAAAATTATAAGTGTTCTTTTTAGCCAATACTCTGCTCTAGCTATATCATCTTCCCTAGTTCTTAGAAAATCTACTGCTCTCATCTTTTTAACCCTCTCTAAATGTGTCTTCTACAGTATAATTAGAGGTGGATGAGGTATAGGAGCTGGTAGAGGAGGTGTAGGAGCTGGTGCTGATATATGTCACATCAAATCTACATTCTATTATAGAAGTGTTAGAAATTTTTGAGCCTGCTATTAGGTCTGAGGGTCTTACTGTTGTGTAGCATCACTAGGTCTAGTGTAGTTGCACTAGTTGTTGCTCCCTGCGCAGTGGTAGGAAGAATGCTTGCTACTTGTTCTCCTTATTCTCATGTAGCTCTATCACTCATCTTAGATTACTACACAAGAATAACAACCTATCAACCTCATTATTGTGTAGCTTTATACAAAAAAAAAAAGGTCCTGGACATTGGCACATATGTAAAATACATAAGAATGCCTAAACTAAGCTCTGACACCATTAAATGTTACACCCCCACCTAAAATCCATAGAAATCTAATAGGAGGTGCAATTTCCCACTAGGTCACCCATCCTAAAATTTCTCCAACCCATATTTTTTTAACACTTATAGACTTATTTATTTAATGGATAGATCTTACTTAAATCTTCAATCTAACCTTTAGAAATTATTATTTAGGTTATATCAAACATAGAAATCCATTTTTTAGCTAGTAATCAACCTTACAAAAAATTAGGCAGCACAATGGCTACCCGAGTGACAAGTCCAAAATTTGCACTTGTGAAAAACACACTTCTAATAAATACCATCAACACCTGTCATCAACTGGACCCTTCTAGACCTCCAATATCATCATACATATCACATGTAGCAAACAAGACCTTAGGCCCACAATCATCAGAAAATATAGAAATAAAACCATCTAGATAAAAGGCCTTTATACAGATAAAAGCTCAAAGATTAAAATTACAGACATTTACAAACCTTGGCAGCTCCTAAGCTAGCTAAACCTATACCCTACAGTATTTACATGAGTGCCCACTAAAACCCTTGAAAATATAAAATTATATACCCGTTAGTATCTTTGTTGCTACGCTGTATAAAACTCGAGGCTAGACTGCTATCTTCTATTACCTGTGCATTGGAACACTAATATGTTGAGTATAAAACTCAGTGGTGAATTTGATATAATAAAAACATGTCAATGCAATCATAAATACATATATCACATATCATGAGTGCAAAATATATTATACAATATCCCTATTATAAAAATATTTTTATTTTTTTCATCTATCTCACTATTATAATGATCAATCTAATACCACTATTTAATTTATCACAATTCTTATCATTATTGCTTGTCTTCATTCATTATTTAATTATTACATAGGCTCAAATTGTTAGACTACACTTATAGACAACAGATAACAAGGGAATAAATTCTGTCTAGTGGCCCATATTTTAGACTTTAGTCTCTGCACTGACTTAGTCCTATGGCATAATTGGTGAATTTCAATCGCTGCACTGACCTAGTTTGATAGAGGGACCTACAGCTCCCTGGTACTAGACAAATAAAAATGTTATCATATCATTATATCATTAATCTATCATAGTGCAATGGCTCAGCCTGTGGACCTCAATGGCTACATCCACCTGGTCTGATAATAGGGATCTACTTGTATTAGATAGAAACACCAACATCATACTGTGTAGCAGCTTAGCTGGTGAACCTCAATCGCTGCACCAACCTAGTGCAGTGGCCTAGTTATAAGGACTTCAGTGGTTATACCCACTTAACTTATTAAATTGGTAAAGGCTTAGAGGACCAATACCTTTAATAGTTGCAAACCTTAGTTCATCGATCAACCCATCCAATGGGTGTCTAACTAATGGGCCTACAGTCGATTAATTATATTTATACCATTACATACTATTTACTTAATTTATTTCTAAATGATTGATACATCGTTATGAATTATTTTTAACAGTCTATTTTTAGCCGGACAATTATAGGTCCATTTTATTACTAGATAGTTATAGGTCCTTTTTTCGTCCATTTCATGCTATTATCACAAGTCATGTTTCATGTCCATGTCATGTCCCTATTACAAGTCACTTCTACATAAGTATTTTCCTTTACATAGTTACGGGTCCATTTTATTTTTAAGGATATAGCTATGGTCAATTTTCATTTTCTTTAGGCATTTCCTCATGCCATTTTAGGCCATATTAACATGCCATTCTAAAGCCACAAATACTCTCATTCCATTTAATTCAATAAGGCAACAACAGTGGCCTCACATTGCCATCAAAATCAAGTGTTGTATATGTTCAACTTACATACCAATTTGAGCACACTTTAAGTCACTTTTTAGGCCATTATAAGTCCATTTCTTTCAAGCCATTTACATGACTTTTTTTACACTAATTTACTAACACCTTTACACTCTCTTTATTTACCACACATTATACCATATTTATACATATGATTATTTACCTTTCTTACCATATACATGTCATACATCACATGTTCATCATGTTCCACCTTACATACATTATATACAACATCCCACATACATATCATACATTCCAACCATGGCACAAGTCTCAGCCCTCATGTGCCCATGATTACACATATGCACATTCACATATTTTATCTCACATACACATCATATATCATAATTCTACCACACACACACATGAATACATGCCATACCAAGCATTTTATGCCATGATACATATTGCATATGTCTCGACCATACCATGATCATGCCTATACATGCATTTTCTCATCAATTTCATCCCACACACATCTATATCCACTTCAAACATATCAAATCCCATCCTTGGCAGCATGATCACATGCCATATCACCCATACACACGTCATAATGCCATGCCATACCTCTTAGCCATTTTGAGTTCATCAACCTACACACATTTTTCTCCCTAATTCCACACACATAGCATCCTGTTGACATTTAATTAACCTCATACCATGATTAAACTACCATTTTCCATATAATACATGGTAAAATTATGAGTTCCATACACAATGTCATGCTAATTCACATTTATAAACATGAAGACATGCCTTTAATATAACAAGTTCATATACCTATTGAATCTTTAAAGCCTTCCTCACCCTTGAATGGTCTAATTCCTTGATTTCTCACTAACTTTTTTTACACCAACATAATACCATTCCTAACTTAGAAAATTCTTAGAAAATCACCCAAAGCACCAATTGAAAATCTAGAAATAAGGCTAGTCTTAGAATTAAGAGGACTATATAAAACAAAATAAAAATCAAGAAAAATCACTCACTCCACTACTTGAATTTTCTAAGCCACCTTATGTATATCTCTCCTTTTGGTGAATTTTCTCAACTTCTATGAATTTGGATGGAGACTAGATGCTTTAGGGATCAATTCTCACCTAATTATGGTGATTTTTGGTGGAGGAATAGAGGTGAAATGGCAATGGCCATGGCTAAAAATGGCAGAGGAATGGTGGAGGTGGCATCGCCCAAGGGAGAAAGAAATGGTGGAGGAGTTAGTGGAAGGTGATGATTCGGTAAGTGGAAGTCCATATGGCCTAAAAGGAGAATTTATAGTGGTGAGTGAGTGCCTTAGGTGGTGACATATGGCACTCGAGGTTTTCAAAAAATCCTAGTTTTAGTTGAAATTTTGAAAAATTTTAAAAATTCATTTGGACCTCCAAAAATCACCATTTCTATTCTAAAAATCCTTGATTAGACCTATTTACGAGCCATAAAATTTCATACCAAAATTTCATCAGTGAGTTAGTTAATTAATTCCTCAAAAACTCAGGAAATTTTGAAAAATTACCAAAGAACCTCAAAAAATTAAAATTCCTTCACCAATGGTCTCAGTGGAATTTTTGACCTTTAAGGTATGATATTTTTAGGTCTATTTAGGCATCCGAGGTCCGTCCCAACCCAAGTCCACCTGAGGTTATGACCTACTAGATTATGGTGTAAAATGAATTATTAGTTTTGCTAAATTTTTAAATTAATTTGTTTTGCTAATTTTCTGGACCTCTAAAGTTTCATGACCAGTACGCCCCTTCTTGAGCCTCGTGAAGGTGTCCTAGCTTTCTAGGCATACTCTTTGAGTTTCGAGGTACTTTTCATGTAACCTCAATTTACAAGAGTATATGTAAACATGGCCAAAGCTAAGGCATGTTTACATTAAGATGTTAGTCTCGAGTATGCATAAAGAAGTGAATGTAGTTATGATATATTATGATGGCCTAAGCTAATGTTTTCATGATTAGAGTTGTTATGAGTTTATTATGGAAAATATGCATATGATGTTACTATTACGATTCTAACTTGTTAATATGAGTGTAATCTTTATAAAACATGACTTAAATGAAGTTTAATAACTTTACCAATTGGATCATTTGTTAGCCAAACATAATTTAAAAATCCACTTAAAAATACTTTATAATGTTGAAACTAATATGAACCATGAGTAGCCCATACAAACAAACAACTAGATTGGATAGGTTGATCGGTTAACTAGGTGTTTAGTAGCTACTAAGTACTTCTATACATAATTTCATAACCTATAAGTCCTATGTTAATTTTCATAGCCTATAGGTTCTATAATAATGGTGTTAGGTATTTATGGTCTTGATAACCTTCAGTCTATATTGTTGGGCCTTCGCAGTCTTGATGACCTTTGAGTCCATAATGCTAGGTTTTAGTGGTCCTAATGACTTTCGGGTACATATTATTAGGCCTTTAAGGTCTTAATGGCCTCAGTGGCCTAAGTGTCCCCATTTTCCAGTATAGGTTATGTGTTTCCTTAAGTATTGGCATAAGAAATGGTTAATGTCAAAGCTTAAGACATAAATCTAATATTGTGTAAAGCTAACATACATTACTTAATGATATGTTCTTGATAATGTATACGGCTTATGAATGTTGAGATACACACAAACATCCTACCTTATGATTACTTCTTATTTACATTACATATATGTGTATTTTATGATGCTTTTGTGCATGTATGAATGTGGATGTGTGCATATAAATTACCTTGATTAGACCACTAAGATATCGCTTAGCACATCATTATTTTTTCAATGGGTTGGTAAAAAGACTGATTAAGTTAAAGCCTTAGTGCAACTAAAGGAATAAGAAAGGGCTTTCCTCTAGGTATTTAGTTATGTGTATAAATTATGTGATGTACATATGTTAAGGACACTCAAACGATGCATTTAGGGAATTAGGCCAAAATTATAATATTAACTATTTTTAAAGTCTTTGAGTATTTTGTAACCATATCTAAATATGTTTAAGATAATTGACTTATATGATATCTCTTTCTTGATATTGATTTATATTTTTGGGATAATGGTTGTTTAGAGTGATTAAATGATTATAGATGTAGAGGATTGAAAATGTGTTGCTATAAAAGTGTTTTTTCTTCAACTTACTATAAATATTAGGAATAGTGTCCCAATATAGTCGTTATGCTATCGAAAGTTCAATACGAGGATTTCCTAATTTTAATTTAATGCATTAAAAGGTTTTTAATAATTCACATTTTTATAACTTTTAATTTTTACTAAAGGGGATTTGAACTAAGTCTTTTGTATATGTTAAGGTTATGTTAGTTCAGATGATACTTTGTGAGTCACACCTTATTCAGGTATGCTGATTGGATTAGGTAAGGGGTGTCACATATACTACCTAATGTTTGGCACATATTAGTTTCCTTAGGCTCAGGAAATCAATGTAATAAAAGTCCATAACTAGATATATATTTAATGAGATCAAATATTCATGTATCCTTTAATGAGATTAAATATGCATAAGCATGCCAAAGATTTCTAAATCCTTTTACACGAGCATACCAAAGTATACATCCAACAATGAGACATAAAAAGGAAAAAGCCCTCAATTAATACTATCGCTTGCAAGCCTTTTGTTAATATGGTTATAACAAGTGTTCTTCTTAGTATTGAGTTGTTGAGAAAACTTAAGCACATACTAAGTCGAATATGTTTCAAACTATATTAATGGGTTTATTTTAAATAGTCTGTTGGTTTGTTAAGTAATCCTAAGACTAATGGTCTAGAGGTAGATTAGGGAAATGTGTATGAGGTACATATCTACTAAGAGTTGGTGACCTAGTGATCAATAGTTGCATGAAAAATCAATTGCCATGAGAGGTCTACCATTTCTATTAAGGGTTAGGCTTGTTAGGCAAAACCAAGGTTTGACCTTTATAAAAAAATTGGTACTTTCTCAATATGAAAACCATTGGGTTTTGTCAAATCAATGGTCAGGGCTATTAGTTTGCAATAAAATAGTGGGGAGAACATATATTTTATTAAAGTCCTTATAAAATGCATTCATATACATGATCATACACTAACATGTTTTTAATCTTTACATGTCAATTGTTTTACTGTATCCTGACTACATTTAACCTAAATTTACACACAATTTTTAATCTACATATTGACTAAAATAACTTTCAAATTTGAGAACAGTTCTCAAAAGTGGGAAGACAAATATGTCTTGGACAAATATTCCACCTCCTTCTATTGATGAATACACATATTAAAAATAAGAAGCCTTTTCAAAAACACATGGAGATGGTAATGTGATTGCTTCTATGTATCCTAAACTTTAGAAAAACATGGGCATATAATGCTCAAATCATCAAATATCATCTAATGAATTAAAAGATGTGTGATAACTAAGACACTATTTCACTTAAGGATAATAGAGGACACTTCAAGAGTTTAAATTATTAGGCTTCAATTCCATGATATTATGACATATCAAAACTAAGAGTTTATTTTGTAATTACAAAACATGATAAATTTGATCAATACTTTTTTATTAGGAACAAAAATTATAGTCTAATTTGTTAAAAGCCTAAAGAAGCAAAAGAGACTAGTCCCAAAAGAAGGAATTGCAAGGCTTACCTTGTGCCTCAAAAAAAGAAGAAGCAATGGAAGCTTTAACTTTAGTTATTAGTATTACTGAGATTAATACATGTACTACTTTCACACAAGAGTATTGGATACTATTTGTATGGAGTAAAAAGCAGTAGAAAGCTTAAAATGTTGGTTTTTCTCCATCATACACAATGGAAAAGTTAAAAATTTTAGAGTAACCAACAATGATAATGAAACAAGATAATTTAAAATACATCCTAAACATTAAATCTAGCAGCATTTCGTGATTTACTATGAAAGATGATAGTAGATTCCTTTCATGAGCTTTTCTCATTGGGTTGTTCAAAACCACAGTGATTCTCTTCCTAGAAAACCTCCAAGATAATCCGCATAAGAAGTTTCAGAAGATAACTTGTAATTCCAAGTGCTAGTAAGAATTATTAGTGGATGAAAAAAGAAGAAAAAACTCATGTGTTTTCAATTGTCCTACGTAGCAATTATATAAAAAGATGTATCTCTATGGTGGATGCTACAATAAGGGTTATTTGTACTTTAAATTTGGTCAAATTTTAACATTTAAAATCTTCCTTAAGTTGGACCAAAGTGGACCTATCAATTAGGCCCTTTTCTATCTAATGTGCATAAGCTTTTTAATGGGCTTATGTGCAATCTGTTTTTGCCCCACTTTCACTAATCCTTTGTTGCACTCTTAGGCCCCATTTTAGAATAATAATTACTTTGATTTAAAATCTTTTAAAACTTTTAGAAGCCAATAAAAAAAAACAAATGTAAGAATAATTAAAATTTCAACTTGACATGGCCCAAGTAAAAAAACCTTGATTTTTTAAAAACCCTAATTTTTTGGAGTACTCAGTTTCAAGTTAGCCCCGAACCCATTTTCTTATTTCTTCTTCTCAATTCATCTTCCAATGATATGTCATATCATTAGAATATTCAATCTAATTGAATCTTCCTCAAACTCCTTTTATATATGTGACTCTATGGGTTTCTAGAATAGCTTGGCAATACATAGTGAATTAGAGTCCTAGTCTAACTAGGACTCTATAGATTCAATTTTATTAAATTAATATCAATTTGCTAATTGATATATCACTTTCATACAAGTCAAAAGAGGTATCTAGCCATGCATCTTAACTACCCAAGTGCTAAAAAGTCAAATGGTTTGACTTAACCCTTCCATATATAGTTACAGAGCAATAAACTCTTTTCTCTTTCTTTTACCTTATTAAGTTTTAAGTATGGAATTGTGTCAACTCATAGCTTAACTAAGCATGTCTAATTGAGCCTTAGACATATCATTTTGATAATTTCACCTTTTTTTTCCAAAATGCCCTTTGTGAATCCCATTCACATAAGGCACTGTGCACTGGCCAGAGATTCTTGAATATAGGTTACTCATCATAACTGTGAGATAAACTCCCCATTATAATCTTAGGTGGTAAATCCTTTGTTTATTACTAACCTATCTTCAAATATGTCATGCCATACCCAAGCACCTCACTATGTATACTTCTTTTTCAAAGTAAAAGCTTTGGAGTCAAAGTATGTCAATCTATATTTAAGATATTTAGTGATCTCAAATCAAAGGATGCTTGCACCATTAATATGATTAGATACTTTCACTGACATAGATTAAATCTCTAAGTAAAGATCTTATGGTGGGTCTTCAATGTGCTTACTCCTCAAGTAAGCATCCATATCTTAACTCTAAGCATCTCTATGCTTATAGCTTGTGAGAACTACTACTTGATCTAATCAGGAAGTATTACATGTGCTGATCTATCCATATTAACAATATCTTATCTTGTTAATACTATGATCAGGGATATTTAGGTATCTCAAATTTGCATGTAATAAGAATCGCACATCATAAAGACTTTAAAATTTTCCTCTGCACTGTGATTATATGTGATAGACTTTATAACATGGTTTAAGACATTATAATTAATTATAAGTAATATATAAAAGTACCAAGATATAAAAGTGAAATGCATACTTCATGAATATAACCTTATTACATGAGTTTTATGGCATACTTTAAGTATAGTCTAGGCTATTATTTTAATCTATTAATGTCCATTTTCAATATTCATTTCAAGTATAAATCCTTAAATTAATTTTATGGGAAAGTTATTGGTCATTTTTCATGCCATTTTTCAGTGCCATTTACACTCATTTCCATACACTTCCATAGGCTTAAAGCTAGCTCAATTATATAACCCAAATAGCCTTAAAAGTGGCTTCCATTTCATTTGACATAAATATTATAAAGTGTCCCAAAATTATGTGTCATTTTTCATGCAAAAGTTAGTCCATTTTAAAGTCACTTTTACTAAGATATTCTAAGCCAATTTTAATATCCTTTTTCCAACCATTTCTTGACTTTAAAAGGTATCCCAATTTTTATACATCTCATGCCTTATTATCTATACTTAGTCACTTAGTTCATGCCAATCATACATTGCACACATCATGCCAAATGCATCATGCTAATCACACACATGTGCCTTGCCATAACTTACCTTTCATGCCAAAATTTACCTTACTTACCTCCTAGTCAATGCTTCCTAATGGCCATGTATTTACTTTCCTCCAAATTTAAACACACATACACATATCCTAACATCATTCAAACATACTTATACACACACAATGCTAATGTCATGAAAACTATGCTATTACATGCCTTGTATATGCCTCGACCACACTAAGCACACACACACAAAAGCCAAGTTCATTAAGTTCATTACCTACACCTAAAATGCCATAACTAATAAGCATGTTCCCATACAATTTGCCATGCTAACTTGTCATACACCTACTCTACATGCCAAGCCAACCTCTTGGCCAACTAAGGCCTAATATCAACACTCCCAATTTTCACCACATATAATTACAATTCATGTATTTCCATATCAAACACCTTAGAAATCATGCCAAAATCAACTTAAACAAGCCATACACACACCACACACATCATTTATACCTCTCAGCCAAATGAGGAATTTATCCTTCCATTCATTCTTTTCATCAAATCACCATTCTAATCATTCATTCAACATACAATATACATAAACACACACTTAATTCACTATTATATACACTTTAACTATGAAATCTATCATTTCCATAAAAAGGTCTCTCACACCTAATACATATGAAATCTAGTTTACATGCTTTCAATGCTTTAAATTAACTTACCTCTCTAATAAAAGAGAGTTATTCCTCACTTCAAGGTTGTAAAGGACATTGTTTCCCTTCACCTTGCCTTAGTCTCCATACATGCCTCCCCTCTTTTGAAAAATCATAGAAAATCCTAAAAGCCCCCAGATCAAATTCTAAGATTATAAGCATTCATAGAATAGTGAAATCCTCTAAGAAATAAATTAAAAAGGGAGGAAACACTTACATATCAAAAGTTGGTTTCTAACACCCTTTTTATGTGCACTTAAGCATTCTTAAATTTCCTTTAGCTTTAAGGACTCCTATGGCATCCAATTCTATCAAACATCAATTCATAACACATTAAAATGATTTTTGTTAGCAATTAAGAAGAGAAAAGCTTTCAAGAAACCATAAAATAGTGGGAGGAAGAAGAAGATGGTGTCGAGAACAAAGGGAAAAGAAATGAGGAAAATGGGTGGTTGATGGGGTGCACTTCCCAAGTGGCCATCTAGGTGGCAACATAAAGTTTATATAGTGGTTCAGGTGGCATTAATAGGGCCACATGCCACCCGAGCATCCCAAAATTACTCCATTTTGGTAAAAACTTAGAGAAATTTTTAAAAATCACTCGAACCTAAAAAATAATTGCATTTATTTTAAAAATCCATGATTAGTCCCATTTAGAGGCTCATAAAATTTCACTGCCAATTAACTCAACAATATAATTAACCAAATGCCTCAATTTATGTGTAAAAACCAAAATTAAGGAAAATTTACAAACAACCTCAGAATTTAAAAATTTGTTCACCAATAGACTCAAAGGAATTTTTGACCTTTAGGGTATGGTATTTTTAGGTATGTCCAGGCACATCCCAAGTCAATCTTGGCTTGAATCCATCTGAGCCTATGGCCTACTAGATTACAGTCTAAAATAATTTATTAGTTCTACTAAATCTCGAAATTAGGCCATTTTCATCATTGTCAAGCGCTTCAAAGTTTCATGACCAGTACACCTTGCCTTAGACCTCATGAAGGTGACCCAGCACTTTGGGCACACTTTTTGAGCCTTAAAGGTACTGCTCATAGAGTCTTGACTTATGGGCATTACAAAAAGATAGTTTACTATAGGGCAATCTAATTTAACCCTAGGTGCCAAAAAAGGGCAAAGGGACACTCAATCTTATCTAGGGTATTAGACAAAACCATAGAGGTCTAGGCAATCTTTAGTATTTAGACCTAGACTATCACAACAACTACTAATGCCCTAGTAATAAGGGGTAGAAACATACCCCCAACATGTGTTGTGTGTAATTGAAGACTCTAAGGTCAGTGTAGATAGGCCAGGATAAGAGGATATTTTATCTATGGGTCTAGAGACCATTACAAAAGGAAGTCTCCTCAGAGATAGATAGAGGGTGCCCGCACCTAAGGATCATTAGCACCTTAAAGTAAGGTGCAAAGATGGACTAGAGGTGATCAACCTAGTACCATTAGTCAGGGGATAAGGTCAGAAGCCAATGCACTAACTAGACAATATGCAATCAGGGTTCGTGAAGAAGCAAAAGCTCTAGATATCATTATTCGTACTTTTTATTTATTTGATGTTCCAGTTTTGGCATTTATAGACTTAGGATCTATTTATTCTTATATATACACTACACAAACACATGATAGAGGACTAAAACTAGAATGTGTAGACTTAGTATCCAAGTCAGTAATCCTATAGGATAGAGTGTGATTATGAACAAAGTATACAAACACTATCCATTGGTGATTCATGAACAATTGGTTCCTACTAATATAATTAAACTACCATTTTCATGAATTTGATGTTATCTTAGGAATGGATTTGTTATCTAAACACTAGGCTATAGTTAATTGTAAAAATAAGAAGTTAACCCTCCAAACTATAGAGGGATAGGAAATGACACTGGTGGGTGAGAGAAGCCTTTTGAATAATCTCATCTCTGCTGTTACAGCAAGAAAACTCATTCATAAAGGGTGCAAAGCCTACTTAGCACATGTCATTGAC
>CANXYI011687237.1:0-14253 GCA_948208565.1 Hura crepitans
GCTTTGAACCTATCCCATAATTAATTAATAGGTTCTATTCCTATTTCATTCTTGAATCTCATGCAATTAGAGAGCTTGGACCTCTCTCATAATCAATTAAGTAGGGAGATTCTTTCAGAATTAATAGCTCTATATTCTTTAGAGGTCTTTTTTGTGGCTTATTACAACTTGTCTGGAAGAATACTAGACGTGAAAGGGTAATTTAGTACATTTGATAATAGCAGCTTTAAAGAAATCCATTACTTTATGGTGGCGGTGAAAAGTCACGGTGGCGGTGAAAAGTCACATTCATCGACAACAACATCATAGAATGATGAAGATGGAAAATGGTATGATATTGACCGTTTGGTTTTCTTTTCAACCTTCGTAGTATCTTTTATCATGTTCTTCTTAGGAGTTATCACTTTTCTTTATATCAATCTCTATTAGTGAAATAGGTTTTTTTATCACACCAAAGAATTTATATTTTCATGTTATTACTTTTTGTACGATTATTTGTTTAAGTATATTGTTCGTCTAATACTAATGGTATTACCTTGCTAGTTACTTTATAAGAAATAATAGAGTAAACTTTCCTAAATTGCCATAGGCAAGTTCTCTGTTCAAATAAAATTTTCCTCAAGATTTAAGCATTTGACAAATGTAGTGTCAATATTATGTGATAACTTTAAGAATCTTTATCGTTGCCGATCAATTGCAAGAATGGAAGAAAGAACACTGGGGTCTCTTACGATGACACTCCAATGCTTAAGTTAGGAAAGAATTCTCAAAATAGCTTAAAAGAATTCTAGTTAAATGAAATAGTGGCGTACCTTGAGTATTTATAGGCTTGTAACAATCCTTAACCAAGTAGGAGAAGGACTCTCAAATAGGAATATTTAATTATATCTCGAATAGGAGTAGAAATTCTACTCTAAGTGAACTAAGAATAGGAGAGTTAATCTTCTCTTTTTAATTCAGATGGGGCAATTCCCAAACTGTCATTAAAAGTCCCCCTGCAAGTCCAATCATTTATAGTCGGTAATTGAACAACAATACCTTTTGATGCAGTTTAGGTTTTTCGTGTTACTTACTTGCTCGGTATACATCTTTTGGCTGTTATCCTTTTTTACAGTATGATGCTTTGTAGTCATGCCATTTCGTTTTTTATGCACCGTTGCAAAAAAAAGTGGCGTGCGGTACATCTTTTGAATGGAGTATAGCAATGTCTTTTCTCATGTATTTAATGCGGTTTTTAGGTAGGAGGTTTTTCATTTCGCAACTTATAAGTGCCTTTTTCTCCACCCTTCCATTTTTTCTTCCATTTATCATTTCTCTCTATTTTCGACAGACCTCATTGCTTGCTTGTCGATGGTGATTCTTCCATTTTCCTTATCTACAATTGACAGCAACTTTTAAAGGTAAAAGAATATCATCTTTACTCTTATTATTATTTTTTATCTTTTTCTTGCATCATTTTGCATTTGTGAGGTGTCGTCTAATTTTTAGTCAGATTTTGCCTTTTCTAGGTTGAATTTGAACTTATGTTATATGTGTTTTCTTTGAACCTATAGGCAATGGCGAAGTATGAGAATCTAGGACTATGTCTCAACCCTTAGGTTTAGTCATAGAGGTTTCTAGTGGGGCTAATGACTCTGATCACCTCGAAGTCGAAGTCGTGGTTTCGCCTAAGGACTAAAAAATACTCCAATCGAGGAAGAGGAGGAAAAGGAAATTCCTCTCATATGACATTGTTGGATGAATCCCAAAGTGCCTTTTATCCCTTCTGTAGTGACCCCCGAGTATTTAAAATGGGTAAGAGGTACTTTCCACATCCCCAATGCGTATATTTTAGAAGTGTCGAATGAGGAGGCTAGAGTAAATAAATTTTTAGGTCCTCGTAGAGCATTTTTTTATGTTCAAAATCTCCGAGCAAGGGTAAGGGCACCTTTCACTCCTTTTTAGGAGTTAATAGTGAGAAATTTTTGAATTTTTGCTTATCAATTAATGCCAAACACTTGGAGGATAATAAATGGTCTGTACATTTTTACTAGGTTCTATCGAGTACCCCTTAGTAGTAAGGTCTTAAAAAGATTTTATAAATTCGTTCATAGAGTTTATTCACAAGATCATCCCTATCTTCAGGCGAAGGGGTTGCTTTCTATTGGGAATCCTCAATCCATAAAAGAATGGAAAGATATTTTCTTTATAAATCAGTGTGAAGATGAGCAACCTTTACCCTTTTTTTACCCTCGGCATTTCCAAAAACACCACTTTCCCAAGCTAGGTGATCTTTCTCTAAAGGATGAGGAGTGTGTAGAGTTTATAGAAAATTGGATTGAGGCTATTGATGTAAATAAACTCATTAATGACCACTAGGGGGATAATAAATGAAGTAAGAGATCTTCCTCTTTTTAGTTTGACTCATGCTCTTAAGGCTATCCTAGAGGTTCTAAGTCTGAGAAATATGGGTCACTCTAAGCCCAAAAGGATAATAATGGATGAGCAACCAATGGTAGTGGAGCAACTTGCTCCTTTTATTTTTGTAGGGTTGTCTCAAGGTAAGGCGATTCTAAGCGTTCCTTCTCAAGGTATAATTTCCATAAGTGTCTTTCCCTTTATATTCTCGTTTCTTTAAGTAGTTACTTACTTTTTATTTTAATGTAGGTATAGATCCTCCGTATTTTCACTTGAAACCTATGGATCGACTTCATGAGCATCATCAAAGGGGTAGTTCTTCTGTTCCTCTGCCTCCTTTACCATCAGCAGAGGCTCATCCTGTTAGAATCCATGACCTCATGCACAACGGAAAATTAATAGCCATGGATCCCAATAATGAGATGATTTGTCAAAAAAAATATCAAAACATGTAGCAAAGTAAAAAGATTTAGAAGATTTTTACCGTTTATCTTTGAAATTGATTCCTTTCTATTTTTCTTCACATCGAATTGTTATAAAACCACAGTGTTCCAATACAGAGCACCTCTAAGGTATCTACACCAGAATAGAAAGACAAGAACTCACAAAGAGAAGAATAAAAAAAATCCAAAAGCCTGAGGCTAGTGGGCAATCGAATTTTTCAAAAAGAAGGGAGGAAGTAAAAAATAATTTTCTGTTCAGTGACTTTTTTTATGTCTTAAAAAATCCGACTTTAGTAGGATTTTTATACCTTTTCAATTGCTGTTCTAGGTCAATAATTATGGGACCTTTTAACTCTTAAAAGGCTGACCTAAGTTAGGATTTTAATTAAATCAAATAAAAGCCTAAATTTGCTTCTTTCTTATGTTTATGCATTGGGCCCAAAATAGGGTTTTTAGGCTAACTCTTAGCTCTAAGCCCAATGCATCATTTTTTCTCTTAGTTTATTTATTCAAATGATATCTGATGCCATCTAATAATATATAATTTCACCTCATCTCCCATATCCTCTAGGTGTGCGACCCTATGAGCTTCCGAAGCACGTTGGCAGCACATAGTGAATCAGAGTCCTAGTTGGATTGGGACTCTGTGATTTAATCTCATTAAATCATTGTTAATTCTCAATTAATAAATTCACTTAAGTACAAGTTAAGAGAGGTATCTAGCCATGCATCATGGCTACCCAAGTGTCAAAAGGTTAGTGGTTTAACCATTTTACCATTCCATATACAGTTATCGTGTAATCACACTTATCCCATCCAGGTATGAGTATAGACTTGTGTTAACTCAATACTTAATTAATTATGTCTAATTAAGCTTTGAATATGTTGATTCTAATATTTATATCTTTATTCTCAAAATGCCCTTGTGAATATAATTCACTTTGCATTTTACTCTGGCTAGAGATTTCTGAATAAAGACATTCTATTAAAACTATGAGATAAACTCCCTACTATAATCTGGAGTGGTGAATTCTTTATTGATCACTTAACTACCTTCAAGTAGCTTATGCTATACCCAACCTCCTAGCTATGTATACCTCATGGCGAAGTAAAAGCACTAGAGTCAAATTATAACATTCGATACTTAAGATACCTTAATAATCTCAAGTCTAAGGATACTTGCACTACTGATATGATGAGATTCTTTTACTAACATAGATTATGTATCCATGTGAAGATCTCATGATAGGTCTCCAATAAACTTATTTCTCAAATAAGCATCCATATGTTATCTCTAAGCATCGCCATACTTACAGCTTGTGAGAACTACTGCTTAACCTAGTCAAGAAGTATAACATATGCTAGTCTATCCGTATTAATAATGTCCAATCTTGTTAATACTATGACTAAGGATAATTTATGTATTATCACATTTACATGCAATAGGAATCTCACGTTATGAACTATTCATGATTTCCTTTGTACTATGATTTTATACCATGGACTTTATTTTATAGTTTAAGATTATTATCAAGCCAATGTCATAACATGAGCACTAAATAATAAAGAATGCCATTTTATTAATGAATAATTGTTTGATTGTATGTGAAATTACCCCTATTACATATGTGCTCTAGGGCATACAACTAACAATCTCTCACTTACACTAGAGCTAATCACCTATATATCTAATACCCATGGTATTTATATGATGATCGAAGTTATTTTGTGATAGTGCCTTAGTGAGAGGTTCAACTACATTCTGATCTATAAGGACTCTCTCAATCTTCACTTCCTGTCTACTAACTATCTCTCTAATTAAGTGGTAGCACCTAAGAACATGTTTGCATCACTAATGAGACCGTGGTTCTTTTACCTATGCAATGGCTCTATTGTTATCACAATACAATGGTATAGGATCTACGATGGATGGTACCACTCCAAGTTCAATAATGAACTTCTTAATCTAAACTGCATCAGAAGCAGCTATGTACTCAGCTTCTATTGTTGAGTCTGCAGTTGTTTCCTATTTGCAACTTTTCCAACTGACTACAACTCCTTCTAATATGAACACATAACTTGATTGTGATTTACAATCGTCTTTATCAGACTGGAAGCTGGCATCAGTATACCCATTTACTTATAAATCCCTTTCTCTATATACTAAGAACATATCCTTAGTTCTTCTCAAGTATTTAAGGATGTTCTTGATAGTTGCCCAATATTCCTCTCCACGATCAGATTGGAATCTGCTCGTAACACTCAGAGGAAATACTACACCAGGTTATGTACATAACATAGCATACATGATAGATCATATAGCTGATGCATATAGGATCCTACTCATGTGTTCTCTCTCCTCTTGTGTCTTTGGACACATAGATTTAGAAAGGAATTTCTCATATACCATGGGAATGAATCCTTTCTTTGAGAGATCCATGCTAAATCTCTTTAGCATCTTGTCTATGTCTGTAAACTGTGAAAGACCTATTGACCTTTTAGATTTATCTTTATAGATCCTCATCCCCAATATATAGGTTGCCTCAACAAGGTCTTTCATGGAGAACTGCTTGGATAACTAAATTTTCATAGACTGAAGCATTGAGACATCATTTCCTATAAGTAATATGTCATCTACATATAGTATAAGGAAAATGATTGCATTCCCACTAACCCTTTTGTACACATACGGTTCATCCATATTTTATGAGAAACCAAACTTTTTGATTGTCTCATCAAAATAGATGTTCTAGCTCCTAGATGTTTGCTTCAATCCATAGATGGATTTCTAAAGCTTGCATACTTTATTACTATCATTAGATGTGAATCCTTCAGGTTGTGTCATATACACTTCCTCTAATAGATTTACATTAAGAAAAGCTGTCTTCACATCCATTTGCCAAATCTCATAATCATAATGAGCAGCAATAGTAAGTAATATCCTTATGGATTTAAGCATTGCCACTAGTGAAAAGGTTTCATCAAAGTCAATTCCTTACCTTTGATGATAGCCTTTAGCAACAAGACATGCTTTATAGGTAATCACATTACCTTCCATATTGGTCTTCTTTTTAAAAATCCATTTACACCTAATAGGTTTTATCCCTTTAGGTGGATCGACCAAAGCCCAAACTTGGTTGTCATACGTGGAATCCATTTTGAATTTCATGGCTTTTAACCATAATTTTTATTTTGAACTCTTCAAAACCTCCTCATAGTTAGTAGGCTCATATTCTTCTACTAATGTCATGTGCTTGTTCTCATTAATGAGAAATTTATATCTCTCTGGAACAATACAGACTCTAGTAGAATGTCTAAGAACTTGTGTACTAGATGGCTTTTCTATTACTTCATCAGCATAAGTAATAGGCTCTGAATCCTTCTGTTAATTTAGTTCAATTTGTGGTTTTTGAACTTCTTTAAGTTCAATTCTACTCCCACTATCTTCTCTTAGAAGAAACTTTTTTTTAAGAGGAAAGCATGCTTTAAAACAAACACCTTTTATTCTAAAGGATTATAGAAATAATATCCCAAAGATTCCTTTAACTACCCCACAAATAAGCATTTATCAGATTTAGCATCCAACTTATCTGATATTACTCTTTTCATATAAGCAGGGCAACCCCATATTTTCATATGTGAAAGAGATGGTATCTTGTTATACCACATCTCATATGGTGTAACATCAACTGACTTAAATGGAACTTTGTTTAACACATAAACAACAATTTCCAGTGCATAACCCCAAAAAGACTTAGGCAAGTCTACAAGGCTTATCATAGATCGAACTATATCCAATAAGTTTCAATGTCTCTTTTCAGATACACCATTATGCTATGGTGTATATAGAAGAGTCCATTGAGATAATATCCTATTATCTCTAAGATAGCTTTAGAATTTTTAGCTTAAGTATTCCCAACCTTGATCTGATCGAAGTGTTTTAATACTTTTACTAAGTTGTTTCTCAACTTCATGTCTAAATTCTTTGAACTTTTCAAAGGCTTCAGACTTATACTTTATCAAGTACAAATACCCAAATCATGAGTAATCATCGATGATGGTAATGAAGTAGAGATAACCACCTTTAGCATGTGTAGTCATTGGACCATATACATCTGAATGTATTAGCTCTAATAGACTACTTGCACATTCACCCTTACCACTAAAGTGTGTTTTAGTCATCTTATGCATTAAACAAGATTCACATGTTTCATATGATTTATAATCAAATGATCCTAAGTTACCAAACTTATATAACTTAGACATGCGTGTCTCATTTATATGACCAAGTCGATAGTGCCATAAATAAGATGGATTAATGCTATCTTGTTTGAGTCTCTTGGTATTTATGTTATAGATATCTTTATCATGATTAAAAATATAAATTCCATTAACATTAGATCCAAAACAATAAAACATATTATTCAAGTAAATAGAACAACCTTTGTTCTTATTAATGGAAATATCAAAACCTTATTCAACAAGACAAGATAATGAAATAATATTCTTATTCAAAGAAGGAACATAATAACAATTATTAAGTTCTAACATAAGTTTGGAAGATAAATATAAGTAATATGTTCCTATAGCTAATGCAACAACTTTTGCTCCATTTACTACTCAAAGGTCCACATCACCTTTACTTAGTTTCCTACTGCTCTTTAGCCCCTGCAAATTAGAGCACAAGTGAGAACCACAACCGGTATCCAATACCCATAAATAGTTATCATAAGCAGTACTAGTATTTATCTCAATAACATAAATACTTGAGGTAGAAGCATCAACATGCTTCTCCTTCTTTAGAGACTCAAGGTAAACCTTACGGTTTCATTTCTAATATCCCACCTTACCATAGTGAAAGCAGGTCCCTTTGGAGCTAGTCTCTTTGGCAGTAATGACTTACTTACCTTTCTTCTTTTTGCTCACCCCACTTTGGGCCTTGGTTACTTTCTTCTTCTTCACTTTCTTGCCCTTTTAGGAAGTAAAAGAATCAATAACCATGACTACTTTATTATTCTTCTTAATAGCTTCCTTAGTAGTTTTAAGCATGTTCACCAGCTCTGGGATCGTGGTCTGGATCTTATTCATATGATAGTTAAGCACAAATTGTGTATAACTATCAGGCAATGAGGACAATACCAAGTTAACATTTAGGTCATGGTCCATAACCAATCCCAGAGAGGCGAGCCTCTTAATGTACCCATTCATCTTCAGTCTGTGTTATATGGCTAAAGTCCTTTCTTGCATCACACAGTGAAATAGGGCCTTAGATATCTCATATCTTTTAGTCCTGCTTTGCCCCTCAAAGAGCTCTCTGAGGTGGTATAGGATAGTTAAAGCATCCATATGCTCATGCTGCTTTTGAAGCTCTAGACACATGGATGCTAGCATGACACAGTCTACCATGTCAGCATCCTCTAAATGCTTTTGATATGCCAATTGTTCATCAGCACTCATAGTATCACTAGGGACAGGTGCTATAGGTTAGTCTAATGCATAAGCTATCTTCTCACTCCTAAAAACTATTCTTAGGTTTCAAAGCCAGTCTATAAAGTTTGAACTAGTGAGCTTATTAGCATCCATTAAACCTTTGAAGTTCATGTTAGATGTGCTCATGATGAATGTGGTGAAATGCACCTACAAGTAAAGATTGAGATGTTAGTGTATGTTCATGTCTATGTATGCACTTTTATATGGCCTTTTATAAAATGCGTATATACTCCCACTATTTTATTGCGAACCCATATCCCTCACTATGAATCTGGGAAAGCCCATTGAAAGTTTTCCTAGTGGGTCAGTATCCACTTTCTATTCAAATTTGGCCTTGAGTATGCTCAACAAGCCATTTTTGAATTTTAGTGGTAAGTTTCTCAAACCAATTGCATCTTATGCAACTACTGAATCATTAGGTCACCAACTTTTGATGCATATGTATCTTATACACATTTCCCTAATCTTGCCTCTAGTAACCATTAGCTTTGAGTATGCTCAACAACCTAATACTAAGAAGAACTCTAGTTCCCACTACATTAATAGAAGGCTTGCTAGTTTTATATTATTTAAGGGATTTTATTTAATTTGGTCTCATCATACATGTTTGCGGCATGCTTTGGCATGCACATGCATATCATTAATTTAATTAATCATACATATGATTTTAATCACATTAAAATAAATGATCTAGTTATGGACTTTTACTATATTGATTTCTTTAAGCCAAAAGGAACCCAATGTGGCCAACCCTAGGTAAAATGCATGAATTACAACCAAAAGAAAATACTAATAACTAATCATTACAAATATCTTTTTTGATCCTTGCTTTGGCACCATCTTCTCCTTCTACTCCTTCTACTTCTTTCTTAGTCTAATATTATGTAATCTAATTACATAATTTCCTAATTAGAAAACCTCAAGTTACATTTGAGGGCAGTTAGATGAGAAGAGAAATATAAAAGAAATATAGAGAAAGGCTGGGACACGCAGGCCCAATTATCCAAAATAAAATAAAAATCCATACGTATGATCAATCTCATTGGTCATAATCCATAACTAGTCATCATGCCAATCATACGCTTTTAACATGCATTCTCTAATGCATTAATATTGAAATAAAGTGATTATGGTGTTTAAGTAGGATTATAACTCTTATAAAAGTACTATGGTTCTTTATCTAATCAAACTATACATTCTTGTAATCATGAGATATCAATAATTAACCTAATTAATAATTAATGATGTAATTTAATTATTTAATCTCATTAAATATTTAAATTACATTAATCCCATTCATATTAAAGTTTTAATCAGATTATAAGTCTTATCCTATTAGAAGATTATAAGAAAAAGTTTAGTAAGAATTAAATTCTATTTAAACTAGGAAACCAATTAGGATTTAGTTCTTATTTTATATTTATTCATATCCATTTAGATAACATTTATCTAATCAGTTTATCTTTTATTTAAAATAAAAATATAATCTCATTAGAATTTAAATTTAAATAAAAGACTAGAAGTTATAGTTCACTAGGAATCCCATTCTAAGTAAACTGTTAACAAATTATGATAAGATGATAATTCCTTATCCTATTAATTTTTTTTAAAATTTAATAATTTACATAAGATAATTATCATCAAGTTTTAGAAGATAAAAATATTTAATCTCATTAAATAATTTGAATTTAATTAAAAGACTTTAAATAGTTTGACTACAAATTGAAATCTTAGCCAATTAGAAATTCAATTAAAATTTGGACTCTGAAATTTAATCCAAACGACTTTGGATCAGTTATGGCAGCCATTGACATCTTTTTGGGTCTGTAATAATGAATTTTATCAAGTTAAATCAGCTCCTTGAGTCGTTCAAGTCGTTGTCAATTCATCCGATAAAATTTACCATTACCGATTAACAAAACGATGCATAATTTTGACAATCAAGCAAAACAATGAATCAAATTCAATTGCAATATGATTTTATGAATAAAACCTTTTAATTAACATCATAAATATCTCATATTAATGATAATTTAAATCTAAAACCATTGAAAAAGTCAACAAATATGCATTACACAAATACATCATAATTAGATTTTTTTGACTGAAAAATTCGATTACTATGTTTCAATCTTTTTCAATTTAAATCACAATTTTATATAATTCTTTTCTATCCAGAATTAAAATCAACATTTTAATTCATTATTCTTATTGTTTAATTATAAAAAAATTACAAATAAATCCAACAAGAATAGCCAAGAACTTATCAAAATCCAAGAATTCGAGTTTAGACTATTTATTTGGTTATCATGCAGAGTTTCAATTTAATCCTCAAAATTAAATAAGATCAGAATTTTTTTTACAACAAATCATATTCAAAATAATTAAATATGACCAGAATGAAAAAAGAAAAAAATCATAGAACCCCTTTATGTAGTAATTGAAATTTTTTACATGTTTACTATAATCAAAATTTCAACAATTTTTTTTGACAAAACCTAGATTTAATACCATTTTTAGAATCTATGACCTCATGTACAACAAAAAATTAATAGCCATAAGTCCCAATAATGAGATGATTTGTCAAAAAAATATCAAAACATGCTGTAACGACCTAAAAATCTTAACTCTCATGAATAGTACTTCCTGAGGTGAATAGAACTTCTTGAAACTCGAGTCATACTAAATGTACCAACGGGTAGGATTAATTACAAGAGAATTTTGGCTAAAGTTTGAAGCCAATCCGAAGTCGTTTGGATGGTTAAAAACACTAAATAAAATTTTACAGCAGTGTCTTGTGAATAGTGCTGCAGGCAAAGCTAAACAGTAAATAAAATAAAAAGTTGCTCAAAATAATCTAAAAATATTACAACCTAATACTCAAATATTCCGAGTAGTCCATTGGCTTTAGAATCGAAATTTTTTGTGATCGGAAAGTAATTTTTTTGAATTTTTGGGATAGAAAATAGATTAATTTTTCAAGTTTTTGTCGGAATTTGGGGACTAGATTTTGAAAAGATATAGGACTTGAATTTAGAAAATTTTAGGGATAGAAATAGAGAAAAACTAATTTTTCTATCGGTTATAATAATTTTTCGAAGAGTAGAAAAATTAATTTCTTTAAAACTATAAAAGGGAAAAACCTTCCATCCTTCTCACACACATAAAACACATACACCTCTACCCAAAACACCTAAAATCCGCCCTTTCTCCTCCTCCCCTTCTCTTTGTGATTTCTTCCTCCATAACCACACCCACACCAAAAATTTATACCCAAAACGACGAGCATTCTGAGACAAGTTCATGGACACCAAATTTGTCCAAAACGACAGAGTAATTTAGGAGAAAAGTCGAAGAGAAACTAGAGGTGAATAGTGACACTCTTTCTCCTGGGATTTATTTTTTTGTAAATTTTATTTTTCACGTGTTCTTAGGATGTCGTAAAGGATATATCCAAGCTCGGATTATTTTTTTCGACATATGAATTATTTTATATTATTTTTTAAATTTTGTACCCTTTTGAATTCATAGGGGAGGCGTCGACCCGAGCTTCTCAAGGTAAGGAAAAGGCTTAAATTAGCTTCGGGCATTCCGTGCAACTTATTTTGGTAAGTGTAATCACATTAATTGGATGAAAATGCCTATGAACATGTTATGTGCATTTTGATATAATTGGCATTTAATGAAATACTGAGCATTTAATGCATAATTGGGCATGTATGGCATAAATGTATGATGAATGCATGTGATGTGATGGTCTAAAATGAATTATGTATGAATAATGTATTAGTATGATAATATTAACTAAGAAACGCGTTATGTGATTTTAGGATTGTAAAAAAAAAGTCAGTTTGCAAGATTAAGACCAAATGATTGTGAGTAATTGGTTGAAAGTATGCAGATGTGTTTTTGAGCATCTAAACATGACATAAAGTTTGTATATGCATATGATGTGTGCTTTAGAGGTCTCGGGTAAGTGGAGGCCGAAACTTATTGGTGTAAGCCTTATATGTATAATTGCGAGTTATATATGTAAATAACTCGGATATCGTGTTTTGTGCCATAATGTCTTTTCGAATGTACATTTATGATGAATAAAATGTGTGTGCATGCTTGATGGTGGCCGAATGGCAATTTGCATGTTATATGGCTTATTGACGCATATGTGGGCAAATTATGCATGTATGTCGTTATAATACCGAAAATACGTATAAAAGGACATGATAAGCGGAATGTGATAGTTATGGACCACTATGATGCATTTGACACTATTATGCATGTTAATGAGGAAATAATAATAAAGATGCGTATTTATGTTTTCGAATGAGTTTTCTAGTTTTCTCACTTTGGCGATGTGCCTAATTGGTGTTTTAAACTTGTATGAGCCTAATTTTTGGCAATGTTATGTTTTGTTAACTCATGTTGTTTAGCATGATGTTTGGGCCTTGCTGAAATGCGAAATGGCTAGTGGGATGCATGTATGCATGAAATGACAATAATTGAGTTGTACGTTAAAAATGGCTAATAATGAGCTAATTAACCTGTTAATGATGCCTATATAGTTAAACAACCTAGTATGGATAGGTTGATCGATCAACTAGGATTAGCAGCTAAAATGTATACCTTCGGATCATGATGCGTATTTTTGTGTCGATGGGCACTAGGCTTTTGGGCCACTGTATAGCACTATATATGTGCGAATCTTTGGGTTGATGCATTTGTATCCATGGATACCAGTGCCTTTGGGTACACTTTTTAACACCTTCGAGTAGCCTATTATCCGCTATCCAGCCTTGGATAGTTGTCTCGTTAGTATGGATATAATTTAAACAATAATAATAAATATATTATGATACAAGCATAAATTAATCAAATAATTAAAATAACAAGGTTAATTATGGTTAAAACATGATTAGGCATAAAAATAATGTTAAGTGTGTTTTAAGGACTCATTATGCTTGACTTTGTTATTTTTGGTATAATGTCGAGTTAAACCTACTTATTTGATAATGTGGTTTAAGGTGGAGTCTTATACTTATTATTTTGATAGGTTAAAGCATAAAGGGGTTTTGGGACCCGAATATGTGAAAATGAAACTTGTGTATATCGTGACCAAGATATGAATAAGTTATGCGTGTAGTTGAATAAATTTATGTTGGAAGTGATTATGCTATGAATATGGTCCTAATGTGGTTTTCGTGTTTTTAAAGTCATGTATGCGTCAAATTGCATAATTATGTTATTATCATAATGTGTGCACATGAATGGGTAGAAATAATTCACTTGACATATATTGTATGAAATAATGCTTAAATTGCTATATCTAGTTAAAGTGATTACACCACTAAGCGAAAGCTTAGTGCATTGCCTGTTGGCGATGCGTAGGTAACAGAGCAGCAGATTAGAGCTAAAGCTTTTGCACCACATGAGACTTTTGAAGATAGCCCTGATGTGGGTATTTTTAATCATTTTGTAATAGTGTAGTGATGTAAATGTAATATCAATAGTGTGCTCTTGTGATTCCAGAGGGATTAGGCCTAATCTGTAACTCGGGTTATTTTTGTAACTTAAGTTGTATTACTGCAAAAGCTTTATTTTCTCGCATGATTATGTGATAAAATGTGTTGTTGCATGTGAGAATACTGATTGAGTTGAGCCTAAGGCTCATTGAGTTTTGTGATGAGATTGGAGAGTTAGGAGGACCCATTGGAGTTGGAGATGTGTTTATGGATGTTTTAGAAGTGTTTTTAAGCATGTAAAAATTTAGGAAAGTGTCTCGATACAATAGTTATGCTGCCAGATTTTCGACACGATAAGCTCAATGTTTACCTCGATATGTATGCCAAATAGTTTTCAATGTTTTTAAAACTCTTTGAGTTAAGAAATTGGTTTGTTATTTATTAAATAAAAAGTTTTAAATTAA
>CANXYI011687251.1:0-13603 GCA_948208565.1 Hura crepitans
TAATGCTTTCATCCATGTATTAATATTTTTTACTTTACATGAAACTATGTATTATCCCTTTTTCTCTTCATGAAAACATGCATTCTTCTGAATTACAAACATATTTTTTTATAATAACATGCATTTTCCATGTACATTAACCATATATGTAGTAAACTACCAATTTTCCAAAGCTACCAAGAGGTGCGAATGACAAGTTGCCAAGAGGTGCAAATGCCAAGCCCTCTAAAGGTACGAGTGCCAAGCAACCAAGAGGTGCAAATGCCAAGCTTTTAAGGGGTGTAAACGCCTAGCCACCAAATGATTTGAATGCTAAGACACAAAAATGTGTAACGAGTATGATCATGAATGTGTGAGAAAACAAGCTATATCATGCAAGTGTGAAATAATGAGTTAGATTATGAAAAGGTGAAACAACAAAAGCAGACAAAACTTTGGGTACATTTCTAAGTCTAATACCATGATATGCATAATTACACTAGATTTCATAGCACACACCAAAGTAAGGGCAACTATAGATACCTAAATTTAGGGTCGTAAATTTTCCTATGGATTTGACCTTTAAGTTGACTCAAAAAGCCTTTGGTGTGACTTGAATTAAAGAAAAAAATAGGGATTTATGTCAATAGTGGAGGGCTTAGGCATTGAAGCTTGACATTGATTCTAATAGGGGTGCGGGGGTGAAGGACCTATGGTATGGACTCATTCTCTTTTGGGCTTATTATGACAGTCAAAGATAGGCTCAAGCAAGAAGGCAAGAAACCTAAAACTAGAGTTCGTATGGACCATTATGGTGCAAGTCTCCATTGGTTTGATGCCACAAAGTCTGCACAAACTAACAAAGATCTAGCATAGAAGAACAGAGCCCACAGCCCATGCTCTACCAAGTCAAACCAAAGAAATGGTCCATATGGACCTTTCATTGAAAAGCATCCAAAAACTCAATCTTCCAATTTGGACTCTAATTCCTAATCCTACTAGAACTCTCTTACTTTTAAGTTAAAATACTGCATAGAAACCTTATAAATACCTATTTCATTAACCTAGTTCATAACAAACAATCGTTATGAATTATCACCTAATGTTTGAGTGTATAAGGAGTAAACTCCACTGCAAGATTTGCTTTACTAATCCTAAACCCTCAATGAAATAATTATTCTTCAAAAACTAAACATTTTTCTTATTTCTTAGTGCTAACTACAAGGTAAAATTTGTGGCTTTTTTTTCATTCTATTCATTTCTTTTCTATAATTGAGGATTTCCTAAGAGTAATCGACATGTGAGGTAATTCTATGTAATCCCCACATTGATTATAGGAGTAGGTTAATGTTTTAAATTGTTATCATCATATTTTAATCATTTTATTAGAATTGTAATCATACTTACATGTTAGAATTGATGCCTAAGTCCACAAAGACCTTTTTTAATGGATGATAAAGTCCATGTAAACCTATTGTTTGATTATATATATAATATTCAGTCCATATGAACTAATGTTTGACAACAATTTTATGTTTATCTTTTGAATTCTATTTTGACACATTTTATCAAACACTATAGCATGTTATTGATTTGTATTTATATCCAGTATGCCTTTTTTTCTTTTATTTTCTAATCATTTTATTTTTTTAGTATATATGTTATTAATATTCTAGAATTAATGTTAAGTCTACATGAACTCCCATTCATGAAGAGTGTAATCCATGTGGACACATGTCTTGAAAATATATGTTTCATGTATAGTACAGGCAGATTTAGTTATGTTAAAATTACGTTCTTCTTTATGTGATTAATCATTTCAATCGTCATCTAATTCTTAATAGTTATTTATGTATATTTCATAATCATCCATATACAACTTCTCATAAATTTTTTATCACCTTGTTGAACACTATTATTAGGTCTTCACGAACCTCTTTTTGAGTTACTAATCTTTTTCTATTCAGTTGTGTAAGATTGATTACCCATAAAGGCTATGATGCTTAAATGGACATATCAGTTATAACTTTTTGTAGTCCGCATAGACATAGACTAAGGACTATATCAAGTCTGCTTGGCAAGGAATGGGACTAATTGTTTATTCCTTGTTTGCTTATTTGGTTTTAAACCTTTTATCTCTTTTGCTTATTTTTTTTGCTTGTAATAGATAGTTTAACAACTAGTTTTACATGTATAAAAGTGTATCTCACATAATAATTTTCTATCTAATTAATTGATATTTTTTTAATAAACTAGTTTTATGTTTTCTTGGATAAAAGTCACATGAAAACATTATTTTAACAAAAGGACAATCTTTTAGAGATGGGAGTTAGGTAATTATCACTAATTCATATGGAATTATGAGTAGTTGTTAGGCTAAGCTACAATTAATAAATGACCCAATTTAAGGATGTTTAATTTATATTTATGCTTTGTTGTACATTTTGAATATTGCAACTTATTTTCTTTATGTGAAAAGGTGGCATATATACTTTCAACTATAATGCTTACTTACATGATATGAGATTCATAAGCATTAGAATATAAAGTAAAGTATATTATTAGGGCATAAATATGATTTGAATCCAAAAACTTTTTAGCTAAAAGATTAGTGGTCCTGATGTAGGGCCAGGTGGTGATTTTAAACTCTAATCACCTCATCTCTCATATAATAAAAATCTACACATATTGGACTAGTATATTATAAATGTTTATAATTTAATGTATTTAACATAAATTAAAAATAAAATGAATGTGCCATACTATACTAGATGAACCACTAAGCTGTAAAGCTTGGCACATCATATGTTGTGATGTGTAGGTTCTATAAGACATAAGGTTTAAAGGATCTACAATAAGAGAAGGAAAAAAAGTAGCATAGGAAGATATCAGTCTACATAAGGATGTTTATGTGATTGATGTATGAACATTGATAAAGATATTTCTTAGCAGTTAAGTATGTTCTGTATAAATAATTGCAATATTATTACATGCTCAGATCATGAACAACATAGGAGTATTATGAAATTAAAAATTTTTAAGGACAAAGATATGTATTAAGGAATCTTGTAAACTTTTTATATAGTTTGAGTTCGATATATATACATATAATGGGCGATGAAATATTTATTAATATGGGTTATGGATAAATAGCGGATACATGTATGTTTATATTTGTGGAATTTTGGATTGTGTACTTTTAAGGAGTATTTATTTTATGTTATGTCTTTGGGATGTGTTAATTATGTATTAAAGTGATTAGAAAGATATTCGTATTGAGATAAGATAATTGGATGCTTTAGAAATATTTTTATTTTAGGTTACTATTTGAGCTAGTGTCCCCAAACAACCTTTATGCTACCAAAATTTCAACACGATGATCCTAAAAGTATAAATGTAAGGAAGTTTTTGTTACGACTAGCTTTTATATGTTGTATGATAAGAAGATATGTAGTACGATAAAAAGAGAATGAATTTTAAGTAAATTGGATAAGTAATAAGATAGATGATGGTTATGTGTCATTCTTTATTTGGGTCCAGTAACCAAATTAGGTACGGGGTGTCTCAAGGATGTTGAAATACAAAGAGCAAAAATAAAGAAGGACAAAGAAGAAATAGATAAAAGTGTTCTTTTTTTTCCTATGGGGTTTGAAATTCATGCATAACTACCAAAGGTCAAGCCTAAATTGGTTTCCTTTGGTTTAAGGAAATCAATATTGTAGAAGTCCATTGTTGGATCATATATTTAATGTGATTAAATAGCATATGTATGATTTATTGAGATTAAATGTGCTTGTCCATGTCAAAGCATGTGAAATCCCTTTGCATGAGCATACCAAAGTTTGCAACACTTATGAGACTTAATTGGAAGAAATCCCTTGATAATATAAGACTTGTAAGCCTTCTGTTAATATGAGTTAAACTATAGTTCTCTTTAGTATTATCTTTTTAAGCATACTTAAACCCATGCTACATTGGACATGTTTAAATCATATTAACGGGTCCATCTTAGCAAGATTATTAGTTTGTTAAGCATACTTAAGTCAAATAATCATAAGTCAAGATTAAGTCAATATTTATATGATTCATATGCATTAAGTGTTAATGATCCAATGATTAGTAGTTGCATACAATGCAATTGGCATATGATGCCTACCATTTAGTTAATGGTTAGGCTTGTGAAGCATAATCAAGGCTTTGACCTTAACCAAAATGGATACTAACTCACGAGGAGAGCTTCCACTGGGCTTTCTCATTTCATTAGTGAGGGCTATTGGTTTATAGAAAAATAATGTGAATAATGTACAATTTTAAAGACCTTGAAAGTGTTGCTTGCATATACATGATCATACTTTAACATGCTTTCATTTTCACATACAACATCACTACCATAATCTCTTCCAACTTAAATTTATGCCAATATTGATTGAAATGTCCTCAAAATATGAGAATAATTCTCAGCAGTGAGAAGACAGACATGTGTTGGACACATATATTCCACCTCATTTGATTGTAGAAAATTCTAATTAGGAGTTGAAGGTTTTTTCAAAAGTAAATGGGGGTGGCAAGATAATTGCCTTTATGTTTCCAAAACTTTAAAAAGAACATGGGCATTTAATGCTTAAATCATTAAATATAATTTTATGAAATAATAAATATGTAATATCAAAGATATTACTTCATTTGAACATAATGAAAGACACTTCAAGAATTAAAATGGTTGGGCTTTAATTCCATAATTTTATGTTATATTAGAATTAAGAGTTAATTCTATAATAAAAAAACATGGCAAATATGATCAAGACTTTTTCTATTGGGAACAAAAATTATAATCTAATTAGCTAAAAGCCTATAGAAGTGAAAAGGGACTAGTTCCAAAAGCAGTATGTCCAGAATAAAGATGGAGAATGTGATGCTTTAACTTTAGGTAATAATATTATTAAGATTAATATAAATATGGGTAATGTGGTCTTATGGATACCAAATAGAGCAAGAGTTACTATATTAGCTATAAGAACTTATCATTTGTATTTGCCTTCGAGAGTTGTATTGGAACTTGATTATTGTTATTTTGTTTCTTCTTTAAACAAGAACATTATTTCTTTATCTTGTCTTGTTGAACAAGATTTTGATTTCAAGATTAATAAAAGCAAAGGTTACTTAGTTGATAATGAAAATGTTTTATATTGTTTAGGATTTAATGTTAATGGAATTTATGTTCTTGATAATCCAAAAGAACTCTATAATATTAATAGCAAGAGATAAAAGGTGGATAACCTAAAACCATCTTTCTTGTTACACTATTGTTTAAGCCATAAAAATGAGGAGCCATGTCTATGTTACATAAGTTTAGTGACTTAGGTTCATTTGATTATAAATCAATTGAAACATATATGTCTTGTTTATTTGGCAAAATGGCAACAACACCTTTTAGTGGGAAAGGTGAACATGCTTATGGGCTTCTGGACCATATACATATAGATTTATGTAGACTTTGATGACACATGTAAAAGGTGGGTCTCTATACTTCATTACCTTTATCAATTATTACTCTACATATGGGTATGTGTACTTAATGAAGTACAAATTTGAAAACTTTGAAAAGTTTAAAGAATTCAAAAAAAGGAAGAGAAATAGCTTGGTAGTAGTATTAAAACACTTTGATTAGATTAAGGTAGAGAATACTTATGTCATGAATTTTAGAGTTATCTAAGAGATAATAGTATATTATCTCAGTAGAGTCCTCTATATATGCAACAACACAATTTTAAATCTTAAAAGGGAAATTGATGTTAGACATAGTTTAATCCATGATGAGCTTTGCAGAGTTCCCTAATCATTTTAGGAGTATGCACTGGAAACTTCTATTTAACTTTTAAACAAAGTTCCATCAAAGTTAGTTGATGTTACACAATATGAGATATGGTATAACAAGAATCCTATTCTTTCACATATAAAGGTATAGGGATGCCTTACATATGTGAAGAGAATAGTGTCATATAAACTTAAAGCTAAGTCTGATAGATACTTATTTGTGAGGTATCCAAAGGAAACTTTAGGATATTACTTCCATCATCTTTCGGAGTAAAAGGTGTTTGTTTCAAAGCATGTGGTCTTTCTAGAGAAAGAGTTTCTCATAAAAGAGAATTAGTGTAAACTTAAACTTAATAAAGTTCATGATCAACAAATTAAAGCAAATCAATAGATTGATCCTAGTTCTATTACTCAAAGTCATGAGATAAGAGAAAAACTTATGGAAACACAATTTCCTAAATGATCTACTAGGGTTAGGATTGTTCTTGAGAGATATGGATTTCTAGGGGACTAGGACAAGGATATAACCACAATGAAAGACCATGAGGCCATAAGCTATGAGAAGGTTTTAAAGATTTCAAAGTCAAACTTATGACTTAAAGCCATAAAATCCTAAATGGATTCTATGTGTGATAACTAGGTATGGATTTTGGTTGATCCACCTAAAAGGATAAAACCTATTAGGTGCAAATGGGACTTTAAAAACAACACCAACATGGAAGGTAATGTGATTACTTATAAAGCTCAATTGGTAGAGAATGGCTATCATTAAAAATAATGAATTGACTTTGATAAAACCTTTTCTCTAATTACAATGCTTAAATCTATTTGAATTTTGCTAGCCTTAGCTGCTTTTTAAGATTATGAGATTTGGCAAATGGATATAAAGATGACTTTCCTTAATGGAAAATTGTCAGAGGAAATGTATATAAAATAATCTAAAGGTTTTACATCTATAAATGGCAATCAAGTCTACAAGCTTTAAAGATTTGTTTATGGATTAAAGTAAGCTTCTAAGGGCTAGAACATCTATTTTTATGAGATAATTTTTAGTTTGTCACAAAACATTGATGAACCATGTGTTTACAAGAAAGTCAGTGAAAGTGCAATCATTTTTTTTTGAGTTATATGTAGATGACATACTACATGTAGGAAACGATGTCTCTATCCTCTAATTAGTCAAGATACAGCTAAGTAAATTATTCTCTATAAAAGACCTTAGAGATATAACCTATATCTTAGGGATCATCATCTATAGAGATATATCCAAAAGGTTACTCGGTCTTTCATAGTTTACATTTATAGATAAAATGCTAAAGGTTTAGTATAAACCTCTCTAAGAAATGTTTTCTTCCTATATTGCATGGAAAATAACTTTCAAAATCTATGTCTTCTAAGAGACAAGAGGAGAGAAATTCTATAAGTAGGATTCTTTATACTTTGATTATAGAATCCATTATATACACCATGTTATTTATGAAACCTGATGTAGTATTTATTCTGAGTGTCATGAGTAGATTCTAATCTAATTATAAAGAGGAATATTGGGTGGTTGTCAAGAATATCCTTCAGTACTTAGAAAAACTAAGGATTTATTCTTAGTTTATAGAGAAAGAGATCTATACGTTAGCGAGCATACTAATGCTAGCTTTCAATTTGATAAGGATGACTATAAAACTCAATTTAGATATGTATACATTATGTGTAAAGGAGCAGTTGTTTAAAAGAGTTGTAAAAAGGATGCAACTATGGATTTTACCACCAAAGCTAGGTACATAGTAGCTTCTAATGCAACTAAGGAATCCATTTGGATTATGAAGTTTATTTATGAACTTGGAGTAATTTTGAGCATTATTAATCTAATACTTTTGTATTCTGATAACAATAGGGCAATTACACAAGCTTAAAAGCATCGGTCTCATCAGTGATCTAAACATGTACTTTGGCACTACCATCTAATTAGAGAGATCATCGGTAGATAGGATATGAAAAATAAAAAGTTCCCCATAAATCAGAACATAACTAATCCTCCTACAAAGGCACTATCACAAGAGAAGTATGATTAACATGTAAATGTAATGGGAATTATGTACATGGGTAATTAGCTCTAGTGCAAGTGGAAGATTGTTTAATGTATGCTCTAGAGATTTAAGTAATAGGGTTATATTCATGTGTTTATACCTTAAGAATTAATGTAAAAGGCATTTCTCTATATATCATGGTACTTTTATATACTACTTATAATTGTTTGCAATATCTTAAACCATGGTATAAAGTCCTTAGTATAAAATAACAATGTAAAGGAAATCATGAAGTGTTCATGATACGAGATTCTTATTGCATGGAAATATATTTTACCTAAATATCCCTAATCATAGTATAAGCAAGATAGGATATTGTTAATATGGATAGATGAGCATATGTTAACTTCTTGATTGGATCAAGTAGTAGTTCTCACAAGCTATAAGCATAGAGATACTTAGAGTTAACATATAGGTGCTTACTTGGGAAGTAAGTACATAGGATAGCAACCATGTGTTCTTCACATGGTTACTTAATATATGTTAATGAAAGTATCTCATCATGTCAGTGGTGTATGTACCCTTAGACTTGAGAGCACTAACAATCTTAAATATGGAGTGACATACTTTAACTCTAAAGCTTTTACATCGAACAAGAAGTATACATAGCATGGTGCTTGGGTATGGCATCACATATTTGAAGATAAGATAGTAATCAACAAAGGATTCATCACACTAGATTATAATGGGAAGTTTATCTCACAGTTTTGATAAGTGATCATTATTCTAGAATCTTTGGCTAAAGTAAAATGCCATGTGTGAATAAGATTCACAAAGGGCATTTTTAGAATAAAAGTGAAATTACCATAACAATATGTCTAGGGATTAATTAGACGTGCTTAGTTACATTATAACTTGACCTAAGTCCATACTCTAAACTGGATGGGATAGAAAATGGTGAAAAGAGTTTATTGCATTGTAATTCTATATGTAAGGGTTAAGTCAAACCACTTGACTTTCTAGCACTTGGTTAGTCATGATACATGGCTAGATACCTCTCTTAACTTTTACATGAGTGGTATATCAATTGGTGAATTCATAATAATTCAATAGGATTGAATCTATAATGTCCCAATTGGACTAGGACACTTATTCATTATGTATTGTCGAGCTATTCTAGAAACCTATAAGGTCACACACATAAAAGGAGTTTGAGGAAGATTTAATGACATTGAATGTTCTAATAATGTGATATATAATTTGAAGATGAATTAAGAAGAAGAAGTAAGCAAATTGGCTTGAGGCCCACTTGCAAATGAGAAGTCCAAAAAATTAGGGTTCTTTTTTGGAAAATAAGGGTTTTTAGACTTAGGCCTTATTGACTTCAAATTTAATTATTTATGCATCTGATTTTTTATGGTCTTTTAAAATGTTTAAAAGCCTATAAATCAAAGTAATTATTAGTCTAAAATAGGGCTTAGGAGTGCTACATAGGATTAATAAAAGTGGGGGCCAAAGTAGATTGTATATAAGCCTATTGAAAGGGTCATATACATAAGACTAAAAAGGGCCTAATGCATAGGTCCAATCTAGTTCGACATAAGGCTGATTTTGAGCATTGAAATTTGACCTAAAATGGTTATATTTAAAGTAACAATAACTCTTATAGCTATAGCCACCATACACAAATTTTTTATAGCAGAAATTGCCATATAGAACAATTGAAAACACACAAATTTCTTCTTTTTCCTTCATTCGCTTGAAAATCCTACTAACACCTGGATATTCAAGTTACTTTCTTCTAAGAACTTCTTGTGTAGATGACCTTAGAGGTGTTCCCAACTGAGGAACACTAGGGTTTGTGATAGCCTAATAAGAAGAGCAAAAGAAAAGCAATGTTGCATATGAGAATTGCATAGAGAATTTAAAGTAAATTCTTATTCGGTGATTTACTCTAATATAAATTTTTTGCCTTTCAATTTTTCTACATTCCAACCTTTGCTAAGATTTCATGGATGTTTTTATTTTCATTGTGCATATGTCTATAAAAACTAACAAATCCCTTCCATACTTCCTCATTCCTCAAATTGGTCCTTATATCATGAGCTTATATCGCTATCTAAACATCCTTAACTTGCAAAACCATCCTAGTCTTTCCTAAATCCTTCATAACAACTTAGCCTATTAGCTATCATTGCAACCTGATAGTAGTAGTAAGTCTATTGCAAAAATTACAACATTACTAACTCTTTTTAATTTGATCATATGCTCTCACATCTTTTCATACCAAGTCCTTAAACACCTCTAACTTCCTCTCAAAAATATCACTTTATCTAAATCCTCTACACCTTTCTACAATACTTCTTCTTACTAAAAAAATTGTAGACCTATTTTGCTACGTATTTTGTAGAACTCACTTATAAAAAAAAGCCCTCAAATTTAAAATGATTTCATACTCCTAGCCTATTAAGACACTAAAATTGTTCACCCGTAGTAGCTAATACAACCAATTCATCATATAATCATGGGGAATACTTATATTCCTCTACAAACGACACACTACATACCCATAATTACACTTTCAACCAAGGTTTTAATATTCCCTAGTATTCCAACAAATATCTATTTGTATAAAAGCTCTACAAAAAAAATTCACCTTAATTATATACTCGAAACAACTTTAGCTAAACTAAAATAAGAACTTAACACCATACATTTCAATTGCACCTAATCTCTTCAAATTCATACAAAACCTAAGCATGCAATTGATACATTTGCTATTCAATCATTAATCAGACAATTTTTATGAACTAAATGAGAAATTCATACCTGTTGATGCTAAAAACTATAATTATTGCTATTAAATCATTTACAGTTGTTTTACTTGTTCCCTTTTATAATTCTATTCAATTTACACCTCTTCCACTAGTATTTATACCCTAATTATCCATAATTAGATTCAAAATTTCTAAATTGTATGAAATTATATAAATTTAATTAGATTCCTTAGTTATGCAAACCAAAGATCCAATCTGTTATAAACTAAAAACACTTCCTTTATTTCATTTCTCGATTTTCTTCTATTTAATTCCTTTCTTTTCCTTGCTGAATTCAAGGAATTGATTATAGAAAAATAAAATTCAATCCCTTACATGAAATTCATCACTTTTGCCTTTCTATCCCTCTTGGCTCTATATTTTCTTCTTTCGTTTTCTTTAACCCACTCTCTTTTCTTTTTCTTTTTTTTTACTGCTAAAAACTCTAACCAATTTCCTTAATCTTCTAATGTTTTAAACTGACTTAAAGTTCTTTTTCCCTTTTAATCTATCTTCTTTTATTTCCTTTTAATAATATCCTTAATTCCTTCCCTTGTTATTTGATTCTCATGTGTTCACATATAATTCTTTCTTTCCCTTTTACATATTTTACTTTAATTCCCATGTTCAACAAGTATTTAGTCCTTAAATTAACTTAACCTAACACTTACTTATTTTCAATGCTCCTTTATTACATATATTTTAATTAATTTACCCACTTTCTAAGCACTTAAACTTTTCGGATGTCACATAAATAGTACTTTTTAGGCTGTGAATAATGCTTTTAAGACCTATCAAGGATTGACTAGTGAAAATCCACGTCGCAAAAAGTATAATCGATTCATAATATGTAGTTGAGGTGTTATACAAAAAAAGGTCATTTAAAGGTTAAGAAAATTAAAAACAAAAACACTTGTTACCTAATCCATAATAGAATTTGATAAGGAGATGCCACAACATATACTACCACATATAAATGCAATTTATGAGCACATAAGAAAGAATGCCAAAAATATTTTTTCTTTTAACTAGCTTTTGAAAACAATATTATCATAGTTTAAAAGCATTTTATTTTGTTTAAAAACATATTCTAATAATGGTCATCATGTAGAAATTTTGGTAGCGTAATAGTTGTATTAGGGTATTACCCAAAACAAACCTCCATAAAAACAAACACCTCTATAGTTTTTATACATCTCAAATTCCATTTCAAAGATTAACAAATCTTGTATTCATTAACCATCTCACATAAAACATGTATATCATTCTTCCCATAATCTTCCACATCATATGATCTATCTCATTTATATATGAGCCATATCATAAGAGACATACATATTATTTCACTCAAAAATGATAATAACAAAACATCACATTCCATCTTAGTTAACAATAACATATAACACATGATAGGAATCAAAACATGAAACATATTCACTTTATATATATAATTTTAAAATGTAATAACCTATATATCATTTATAATTATATGTCTTTTACTTTTACTACGACTGGACATCTGCTCAGCTCTTATCTAACATCTACTTGTGTAGCAAAAATAAACAAGATGCGTTAAGCATATAGCTTAGTGGCATATTCTAACTACTCCACATAAACACATAAGTATTGATATATACATAGACACACACACACACAACATTTTAAATTTCTACAACTTATTACTACATGCCAATAATATAATTATAATTATACAAAGTGAATAGTTTTAACAATATAAAATCAATCATCAAAATATTTTGCATTTATCTTTAAGATAAATAAATAAAATGTTATAATTTCTAACTTAACCATATCTTAAGCATTTTATGACATTTATCATAAAATACCCAAAATTTAACTTAAGTGCCTTATAACTACATTCTAGTGTCATATAGCAGATGTGCCAAAAGTTGCTCAAATTTTGCATTTGGTTCGCTTCATAACTCAAATTACATATCAAAAGAATATAACCATATTCTTAACTTAGCTATTCCATTAGATTCTCCATTAAGCTGTAGACATGTAACCTTGATCATACTTGAATATTCTAAAAGGTGTTTTCAAGCATATTATAACATGACATGGTAATTCACAAGCAAAATTTTACATATTCCATCATTTATGCATTTTGGCAATATGAATGAAATTGGTAGAACTTTTTGTTAGTTGCATTTTATTAAATTTTAAGGCAAAATTTTTATTTTTAAACCTATAATACAATATATACACATATAAATTATTGGTCACTCTCACTTATTTTTAAACTAAGGAATTTTTACTCTACATGAAGTATAATTCTAGAATTCTTTCTTTCATAACTTAACACCAAATACTATAATTTATCTAACATATAATTTATAACATGCATATCGTCACTGATAAAGGTTTCTTTTAAACTCTATTCATATTTTATTTTGACAAAGCTAAACAACACAAATTAAAGTCCATTTCTTATTTCAAGTCAAGCATAAGTGCTTATTTTTAATCTCTTATTATGCTCTATTTATTATATCTATGATGAAAAATTCATTCCTTTAGACACTTTTATTGCTATATTATATTTTAGAAATTTATTATAAATTATTTTAAAATTTATACAATGTGTATAACCATTAAAATTTCTTATTAATTGATTCCTATATCAATAAAGTTTGACCTAATATGCTTATTATATATAGACATCAGGTAAGATATAGAACCATAAGATACCAAAGCACCCCTCTATATGATAAACCAATAAAGTACCTTGGTACCTATTATATAAGATTACATCATATGATAAACAAGTGAGGTATATAATGCCTATCATATGAGTAAAATAAAAGATCGTATGATAAACTAGTGAGGTACATAATAACAATCATATGAGTAAAATAAAAGAAAATCATATGATAGACCAATGAGGTACATAGTACCCATTATAAGAGTTAAATAAAAGAAAATAATATGATAAACCATAGAGGTACCTAATAC
>CANXYI011687252.1:0-10978 GCA_948208565.1 Hura crepitans
ATAATCTTTAAGAATGAAAAATAGATAGTTATAAATGTTATTTAATAGTTAAACTTTGACTTAGATAGTTACAGGACATTTTTGGTCCTACGGGATAGTTACAGGTCAATTTTCCTGAATCATTTTAAGTATAGGTCCCTAAATTAATTTTTACGGGACAGTTATAGGTCATTTTCTAATTTTGTGTAGGCCATTTTAAGTCCAAACTGACCTATTTTCATGCCATCTTTTAGTGCCAATTGCACTCATTTCCATACATTTTCATAGACCTAAAGCCAACCTCAAATATATATCACATATCTTTAAAGGAGGCTTCCATTTCATATCACATAACCATCACAAAATTTCTCAAAAATTAAGTGTTACTTTTCATGCCAAAGTTAGTCCATTTTAAAGTCACTTTTACCAAGTTATTATAAGCCAATTTTAATATCTTTTCCCAACCATTTCTTACTCTTAAAAGGTATCCTAAATTCCATGCATTCCATGCCTTATAACACATGCATATTCTAAGTCATGCCATATGGACATTACACAACTCATGCCAATCACACACATACACATGTCATGTCATACCTCATTTTTCATTCCATTTTTACCTTGCATACCTCTCAGCTAATGCCTCCAAATGGCCATGCACATACTTTTTTCCACCATCAATCACACATACACATATCATAGCATCACTTAAGCATGCTTTTACACACACAATGTAATTATCATGCAAACCATACCATTACATGTCTTGTATATGCCTTGGCCACACTAAACACACAGACACACAAGCTAATTTTATCAAGTTTATTATCTACACCTAAAATGCCATCACTAACAAGCTAAATTCCATATAATGTGCCATGCATACTTGTCATACACCTAACCTACACACTAAGGCACCTCTCAGCCAACTAAAGTCTCACATTAATACTTACATTTTCCACTATATACCACCACACCTCTTACATATCTATAGTAAACACCTTAAAAATCATGCCAAAATCACCTTAACCAGCCATATACACATCACACACACCACACATAACTCTCAGCCTAATGAGAACTTAGTCCTTTCATTCATTATTTTCACTAAATCCTCATTGCAATCATACATTCCATAACCAATTAACCCAAATACATGCCTAATTCACTATTACATATATCTTAACCATAGTTGCCATAATTTCCATACAAGGTTCTCACACCCCTTACATATGAAATTCTATATACATGCCTCTATTGCTTTAAATTCACTTACCTCTTCAACAAAGAGGACTTCTTCTTCACTTCAAGCCTGCCAAAAGCCTTGTTTCCTTTCACTTATCTTAAGTCTCCATACATGCCACTCTACCTTCAAAAATCTTATAAGTCCTCAAATCCAATTTTAAGACTATAGGCATTATTAGAATAAAAAAATCCTCTAGGAAATAAATTAAAAAGGAAAGAAACACTTACACATCAAAAGTGGGTTTCCAACACCCCTTTTATGTACACTTGAGCTTTTTTGAATTTTCTTGAGCTTTAAGGATTCTTATAGCCTGCAATGCCTTTACAAATCAATTCATAACGCATTATAATGATTTTTGGTGGCAATTAAGAAGAGTAAAGCTTTCAAAAAAACCATGACAATGGTGGAAATAAAAGGAAGATAGCATCAGGTGCAAATAAGGGAGAAAGGAAGAAGTGGTGGGGTGAGTTGCCAAATGGCTATCTAGGTGGTAACATAGAGCCTTTTATAGTGGCTAAAGTGGTATTGGTAGGGCCATATGCCACCCCAATCATCTCAAAATTGCTCCATTTTTGTAGAAACTTTAGGGAATTTTTAAAAATCACTCGAACCTCTAAAAATCATTACGTTTATTTTAAAAATCCTCATTTGGTCCTATTTAGAGGCTCATAAAATTTCACAGCCAAATTCCCACAATAGGATAGTTAACCAATTGCCTCAATTTACGTGTAAAACCTAAAATTTAAGAGAAATTACAAATGACCTCAAAATTCTAAATTCCTTCACCAATGGATTTAAAGGAATTTTTTACCTTCAGGGTATGGTATTTTTAAGTCTATCCAGGCACTTCTTGGATCATTTCAGACCTAAATCTATCTAAGTTTATGACCCACTAGATTATAGCCTATAATAATTTATTAGTTTTGGTAAATCTTTAAATTAAGCCATTTTCATCATTTTCAAGCCCCTCAAAGTTTCATGACTAGTACAACCCACCTCGGGCCTTGTGAAGGTGACCTGGCACTCTGGGCACACTTTTCGAGCCTTAGAGGTACTGTTTATGGAGCTTTGACTCACGGACACTATAAAATAGGTTAGTTTTGTCATATGTACATAATCTATGTAAGTTTAGCTTGAGTATGTAAACTTAATATGACATTGTAACATTACTGTAGTTTATATGTGTGCAAAATTTAGTTTGTGGATATGTTATAACTATTATGATTGTTATGATGGATTAACTATGATAATGTTGACTGAGATGGGTTATGAGGATAAGATGGATCCAGAAAGGTAAATTGTGATTAAGACTTCATAAAAGTGCTATTTTATATAGGTTTTTTTTAGTAAGACACCACGTAGCTATCATGCTACTAGATCTTTGCCTTAGCATGATAGTTCCATTTATGTGCATATGTACGTAAAGTGTGATTCGTCTATATATTGGCCTAAGAAATTTTATGACCACTACACATATAAAAATGGTTTTATGATAATGATGGCAAAACTAATTAAAGTCTATTAATGTATCATCTCTAGTGGAGCTGGTAACGGTTCGAGTAAGAGATGTCACAATGTGCCATCTCTCATTCAAATCTTACTAGGGGGTTGAGTAAGAGGTGTCACATAGTAAATCCTCAGCCCCTGTTTTCTTTATTTTTTCTAAATATGTTTTCTAAAGGGCCTTTTGTGGTTGTGGTTGAACCAGTGGTAGAGGTGGAATGGTAGTAGCTATAGCTTACCTTAAAATATCAACCATGTACTAAAGTAATCTTGGTCGTATTTGTGCTACCTCGCTCATATTTTCTAGAATTTGATTTTCACCCCTCGGTAACTTATTTACTATAGCCGGTGCGTGACTTTCAACTTCATCTCTACCACTTGGTGGTGTGGATTTACTAATCTTTAATCTATACCAAAAGAACAATTATATGCCTTAAGTTGTATAGGTATATATAATATAGAACTCTAATCTTATGGCACTCATGTATAACCTTATAGTTTATGGATTACCTAAACCTGCACTGATATTGCCTAACATAACACCCATTAATCGATCTGATTGTCAAATCTGAATAAAAGATAACATAAGGTCTTATTGTCTCACTCTTAACTTATTATTTCTAGCTAAACTTCTTATCTTCTAAAAACCCTTTTATATTTCCAATTACAAATTAAATTCAAATTACATAGTGATTAGGTCTCTATTTTAGTGCAAACAATTTTATGGTTTATTTTTGAAATTCGACAACATAACGGCTACTCGGTGACCTTATCCAAATTAAACTTCTGAAAATAACACACTTCTATATCATTACACCTATAATACACATCATTTTACCATCTGATCTTACTAATCATATCATTGTACCTCCATACACAATTCATTTCCACAACATCATCATATTAATACCAAATTTCAAACATACATATATATATCTACAACAAATCACATACCTATTTAGCTACTTAATTACATACATACACATCTACAACTCCCCTTAAATATACATATAAATATCCATAATGTACTAAAATGAAGCCTTTTAATCTGTACTATTATGCTTGAGGTTGCTACTTGATCTCCTATCTAATACCTACACACCACAAATAATGATGCACTAAGCATATTATTTAGTAGTGTATTCAATGAAATATACATTACTATGTTAACATATTATTGATGATGCACAATCAATTCATGCATAAAATACAATGCAACATGCACTATTATTAAGCACTCAATTAAGTTCACATTATTTTATTTATCTTAGTTATACTTATATGTTATTAATATTTAATAGGTCATATCACCTTTTCTTTATCTAACTATTTTTAGATGTCAACATTCCCATTAGTTATCTACTGTATTTATTGCATTACTTATGCTTGTCAATCATTTCATTATATTGCTTGACCTACAACTTATATTCTATACCCCTTTTTCTTAAATCATTTTATGTTGACATTTCCTTTATAATTATTATTCCTAGTCCATTTACTATTTGCCCCAGTTTATATTTAAAAGACATGACTCTCGATACTGGATAATGGGTACCACTAATTGTGCAGTAGTCCACATTTTGGACTCTACCTGCTATTGCACTAGCATTGTACCCTTGTATATATATGTGTAGTGGCCCTCTTAGACCTTACCGACTATTGCACCAGCATGGTATGATAGCCCTATGGACCTTATGGTGCCTATACAAGGCTAACATATGTATATGTGTGTAATGATCCTATTGAACCTTCCTGCAACTACACTCATGTTATGAATATGTGCAGTGGTTCTATTAGACCCTACCTACAGTTGCAATTGTGTCACGAATACAACATAAGAATAATCTAACAACTACTAACAATCCCTAGTTGACTGGTCAACCTACCTAGTATGTGTCTAACTAATATAGGCTTTACCTTTTTTCCTTATCCCATTTTACATATTATCATCACTTGAGTATGCCTTGACCTTTTATTCATTTCCATCTTAACATAAAATTACGTATCCACTTCACTATTTACACATGCTTGTGATATCCATTTACCCACTTAATCACATGATCATTAAGACATTCTTAATACCAATTAAACCAATTTTTCATGTTCACATTTTTATTACCACATTCTTTACATAATGATGTCATTATACTTATTTCTAATATCACTTTTTTATACTATCATTCACCAATTCATAATTGACCATACATTTTCCTTTCCTTCACATGTGATATACATTCATACTATACGAAAGCCTATTCACACCTCTATTAATTAGTTAACATTATTACTTGAATTTACACATTACATTATTCTAAGTCATATAATGTTAACACCTTCTTATACTATTCAATTTTGCCTTTGAACGAGCATATAATCTCATTATTTATTATTTCCACCTATACACACATTATTCACACCATTGCCTCATTTGTCCAACTTTTAAACATTATTCCATTTGATTTCCATTACACTTATTTTCCATTTTGTCAACATATTTCAATGTTTAACACATTATAAGAATTAACTAAAAAACTATTGACTTACAAGACACTATTTGGCCAACTTCACATTTCCCACTTATACTTTCATTTCTCATTTAACTTTTATTCTATTCATTTGATAATTATCCACCCAACCTAACCATATCACCCTTAACACCTATTTATGCCATCACACATTCTCACATAATATACCTATTACCAATTTAGGCTTTTTTTCTTCCTAAAATTATCATTTACATGTATATATGTTTCTGATTATCATTATTTCATCTAATGTACATTAATATGATTAACATTAACACTGTTCACACTAACTTTACCATTTGGCCACAATGATATAACATATATACATGCTCATTCATCTTTCATTTCATATACAAATCACTAGCACATCACACATGTAACCTAGTTATAACATTAAATGTACATTATGCACATACACATGTATAATTCACATAATATACATATTGCATGCATTCTTGAAATATGGAAATAATTGAAGTAATGTATAAATTAGTGAATACACTTACAATTAACCTTTACACCTTCTCTTTCTCCTTCCCTTGCTAGTCTCTAAAATACACTATTTACATAATAGGGTTTCTATTAGAAAATTTCATAGAAAATTCCTATCAACTCTAAACTCCAAATTGAGGCTAAAATCATTAAATTAAGCATGCTAAATATCCTAGGAAATTATTAAACCTCAAAATAACTCCCATACCAATTTAGGGATCAGGAACCTTAAACTTTCTCTCACCAAATTCTTCTCAATTGTGCCTTTTTTTTTTTGCTTATTTAACATCAAATTAAAGCTCTAAGAGTAGAATAAATGAATTCTATTGCATAAATTTGGGGTTAGAAGTGTAATTATGGGGTTAAAAGAGAAAGAAAATGAAGAGAGGGGCTAGTGGAGATAGCATCAGGCTAGCATAGGGGAGGAGGAAGATGAAGTCCAAATCTCATGCCTCACATTCACATGAAATCCCTCTCCTATATTATGTCCATCAATGGCCATGATTTGGACATGTGGCAATCCAATGTCTATGACAATTTCAAGATAATTTTAGTTCTTTAAAAATTAATTATCTCATTTAAGGGGGCTTTAATAAATTCCTCTATTGGCACCAAAAATTCAAAAATCCCTCAATTAGTAAACCTCTTGAATTTTGTAATTTTTAACTAAGGGGAACTTATTGAACTAAATGGTCACAATTTCATTTAATCTAAATAAATTACTTCATGTTATTAGAAAATTCCAATTCAAATATCATTGGCTTAGTTAGAATTTTTACCATCAAGTCATGTTATTTTTATATTTTTTTTAAGCTCAAATCGGACATTTTATCATTAAGATAAAATTGGGTTACTATTTCTAAGACACCATTGTAAGAACTTTAACAACCTTTTTAACCACTTATATAACCTCATTTTCACTCTAAATTTCACCCAAAATTATCTTATGATATTCTCTTTCATTCTATTTAATTAGTATACACAGGCTTAGGGAAGTACTATTCATAACCTAGTATAACTATTTATTAAAATGATGTCCCGAGCCCTTTCCTTTCACACAATTGAAGAACTTTACACTTTGTACTCATATTTTTTACCCTTTTTTGTCTATCCCACTCCTTTCTAAGCTTTGCCCTTAATCATTTTCAAAAATTACCATTATATCTCTTGCTCATTTCTCACTCTATTATTCATGCCAACCAACTTTACTTAATCCATATATCCACTTTATTTCCCTTTTTTCCTATAATTCCTATTATAACCCTTTGAAAAATTAGATCGAAGATCAAGGCATGATAATCTTCCCCCCTTAAAAGAATTTTGTACTCAAAATTCCACTAAGGTTTAAAATGTGCTGACCATATCTTTTTACTCAAGTTTCACTCTTCGATATTAATATTTATGTCATGTATATGCTATAATAACTCAATTACATAATCTTAAAGATTAAAATATAGTAAGTATTAAAGTTGATAATAAAGAGTACCTATTGTATCCTCTAAAAGGTCTAACTCTTCTTGAGCTCTTAAGGCATACTGCTTAGCTAGAGCTTTGGATTATGCTCTTTGCACTATTTCTAATTTAATTCTTTAACTACCTATTGTTGTACATGTTTTACCTCCCTTTTCATTTTTAAGAAACCATTGGTGATAATGTTTGATTCTAGGTATCAACAGTCAGTTTTCATGGGTACTCCTTAGTAAAATGTTCTAAGAAAACACACTCATAACATGCCTTAGGTATGGTTTTCCAACAAATGCTTATTTGTCTGTTCCTATAGTGTTCACATGCTTTCACTGGTGCACTACCAGTACTGGATACTAGGCATTTGCAATTTGAACTTGTTAAGAGTGCCTAAATTAAACTCTTTATTTAGGTTTCTAAGCCTATTCTTATTTTTTAGACTGGGATTAGGTATGCTTCCCTTTTTATCTTTGATCTATTAGAGATTAAGGTCATTTGACCTTGTTTGATGAGACTTTTATTTTTAAAACCTTATATTCTCTCATTTAGTATACCTTCCACTATGTAAGCTTTAGCTACTAAAGAAGCAAACTCTCTAATTTTGCTCATAGCTACTTGTAATATGATTTCACTATTGAGGCCCTTTTTAAACCTTATACATCTCTCTGCTTCATTAGGTACTAACTACTTTTCATATTCAGAAATAGATCTATTTCCCTGCTTCAAATCAAGAAATTTCTATCTCTTTTTAATAAGGCAATTCTCTATAATATATTTCTTGTTAAACTTTTACAAATAGAACTCTTAAGTTAAATCTTTTTATGCTTTCCTTTCACTTATGGTCTCCTACAATCTATATATTTTTGCTTGTAATAAAGAAGTACCACACACCATATTCTCTTTTAAGGTACTCTTTAATTTCTATAATATTCTGATGGTTCTTTCTAACCAGTATTCTGCTATAACCAAGTCATCATATTTTATCCCTAGAAAATCCTTAGCCCCTATTTTATTTACTCTTTATAAATATATTTTTCGGAGGGCCTTTGTGGTTGTGGCTGCACTAATGGTAGAGGCCGAATGGTAGCAGTTAAAGCTTACCTCAAAAGGTCAACCATTTACTGAAGCAATCCTGGTTGTGTTTAAGCTGTATGCCTCACATTTTTTGGAATTTAATCTTTAGCCCTTAGGTACTCATTTAATATAGCAGATGCATAACTTTTAACTTCAACTCTACCATTTGGTGGTGTGGATTGACTCATTTTTAATATATACTGAAAGAACACTTATAAGCTTTAAGTAGTGTAGATATATATAGTATACAACTTTAATCCTATGGAAATCATTTATAACCCTATAAGCCAAAGACCACTTAAACTTGCTCTAATAACACCTAATATGATGCCCCTTAACTGATAAAGTTGTTGGACTCAAATAAGAGATGACACATAACCTCATTGCTTCACTCTTAACTTATTATTTCTAGTTAACCTTCTTATCTTCTTAAAACCCTTTAATATTTCCTTTTACATATTAAATTCTAATTACATGGTGATTAGGTCTCTATTTTAATGCAACCAATTTTATTATTTGTAACTAAAATTCGATAGCATAATAGTTGTCTGGTGACCCTATCCATATTATGCTTGTAAAAACAATGTAATTTTATATCATTACACTTATAGTACACATCATAAATCCATTTAATCCTACTAATCACATCATCATACCTCCATACACAATTCATTTCCACAACATAATCATATCAATACTATATTTCAAGCATACATATATATATCTATAGTAAAATCACATACATACTTAAATACTTCATTACATATATACACATCTATTTAGTTTTGAGCCCACTCCCTTTACATATACATGAGTGCCAGTCTACAGTTACAAAACATACAAATATACATAATGTCCCAAAATGAAAACCCTTAATCTGTACTGTTGTGCTTAAGGCTACTACTTGATCTTCCATCTACTACCTACGCACTACAAACAATGATGCACTAAGCATAATGCTTAGTGGTGTATTCAATTAAATATACATTACTATATTTACATATTACTGATGATGTGTAATTAATTCATGTAGAGCATACAATGTAACACACATTATTATTAAGCACGCAATTAAGTTCACATTATTTTATTCGTCTTAGCTATGCTTATATGTTATTAATATTTAATTGGTCATATCATCTCCTCTTTATCTACATATTTTTAGATGTCAGCATTTTTATTAGTTATCTACTTTATTTATTATATTACTTATTCATGTCAATCTTTTTATTATATTACTTGACCTAAAGTTCTTATTATATATCCCTTTTCCTTAAATCATTTAACATTGACATTACCTTTATAATTATTATACCTAGTCCATTTAGTATTTATCTTAGCCTATATTTTAAAGACATGACTCCTGATGCTAGATAAAGGGGTACCACTAATTATTTAGTGGTCCACATTTTAGACTTTACCTGCTGCTGCACTAGCATTATACCTATGTATATATATGTGTGGTGGTCCTCCTAAACCTTGCATGCTATTACACTAGTGTGTTATGGTTGCCCTATGGAACTTATGACACCCATACAAGCCTAACATATATATGTGTGTAATGATGCTATTGAACCTTTTTATGGCTACACTCATGTTATGAGTATGTGTAGTGGTTCTGTTATATCTTACCAGCAGTTACACCCATATTATGTATACAACATAAGAGTAATCTAATAGTTGCTATCAATCCCTAGTTGATTGGTCAACTTATTTAGTAGTTGTCTAACTAATATAAGCCTTACCCTTTTTCCTCATCCCATTTCAATTATTATTATCACTTGAGTATGGCTTTACCTTTTATTCATTTCCACATTAACATAATGCTATACATCCACTTCACTATTTACACAAACTTGTGATACCCATTTACCCACTTAATCATATTATCATTAAGACATTTTTAATACCAATTTCTCTTGTTAACCTTTCCATTACCACTTTTTTTACATAATGATGTCATCATACCTATTTTTGTTATCAATTTTTTGGATTATTATTCACCAATTCATAGTTGTCTAGACATCTTCCTTTCTTTCGCATGTGATATACACTCATACTATGTGTAAGGCCTACTTACAACTTTATTAATTAGTCAATATCATAACATGAATTTACATATTTCATTATTCTAAGTCACATAACATTAACTCCTTCTCATATTATTCAATTTTGGCATTGTACACACATAAGCCAAACACCATTAACTTACTAGACATTATTTGACCAACTTTACATTTTGCACTTATACTTTCATTTTTCATTTAACTTTTATTAGATAATTATTCATACAATCTGACCATATCACCTATTTACACCATCACACATTCTAACTAAATATACCTATTACCAATTTAGACTTTTTTCTTCTTAAAATTATCATTTACATGTATATATGTTTTTTATTATCATTATTTCATCCAATGTACATTAATATAATTAATTTTAACATTATTCACACTACATCTACCATTCGACCATCATGATATATCATACGTCCATGCTTATTCATCATTCCTTTCATATACAGACAACTATTTTATAACACATGTAACCTATTATACCATAATTCATATAATATACATATTACATGCATTCTTAAAATTATGTAAATAATCAAATTAATGTATAAACAATTGAATACACTTACAATTGACCTTTTTTGCTTCCAATTAAACCCTTCACAACTTTTTTC
>CANXYI011687270.1:0-15403 GCA_948208565.1 Hura crepitans
ATAAAATAATTAAAACTTTTAACAGAACCAATAAATCATTTTATGCTAAAATCTAGTGAATAGTGACCTTAGTTGGCATTGTGCCAAGAAAGGCTCGAGATATGCCTAGATAGACCTAAAAAATTCCAAACAATTTAATTGTGAAAGAATTATAATTTTTTGAGATCATTTAATATTTATTCAAAATTTTTTTAATTACATGAGTGAATAGTTGACCTAATTCCCTTTGTAGTTTTGACTTGAGATTTTAGAGGACCCTTAATGGGCACTATCGAGAATTTTGGCATTGAAAGTACAAATTTTGGAGCCTTAAAATAATTATTTTGAATTTCTAAAGCTTAAAATTAAAATTGGATTAAAATAAACCATTTGATCGACACGTGGCATGATCTGGGCTATCAAAATGTTTAATATAAAAAGAGTGACAGATATAAGGTGGCTACATGTGCTAACCTATCTTCCTCCCCCTTCTCCCCCACCATGGCTAACACCAGTCTATAAACTCCTCCTTCTCTATTTTTTCTTCCTTCCTCCAACAATTCTAAGCCAATTCAACTAAAATTTATATCAAACTTCGCCTCCACAGTCTCCTAAAACTCCTCCCACTAATAAAATCTAAAGAAAGTGTCAAGATTTGAAGTTCTGTGCACTTGATAAATAGTGTCCAAAGTGAGTAGACAAGCTATTTTCTTAATTTTATTTTATGTTTAGGTGGCTCTATGTGAGACACGAATAATCATGTGACTAGTTCTTAATTTGGATGTATGTAGGATTTTTTAGAATTTTTCAAACCCTAAAAGTGTGTATGTTGTAGGCAAAGAGAAAGCCATTAAAGAAGAGAAGTAAACCAAGCCTTGAAGAGGTGGAATAAAGGATTTTAAGGCCTAGGTATGTGAATTTAATATAATATAAGTTGTTAAAGTTGTTTGTGTTCATGTGTGCATGTGTATGTGTGTATGGAAATGGCATGTTATATATATGTGTTTGTAATTGCATGGAATGAATTTGTGAGTGTGACAAGTGAGTCATATGATGCTTGAATGTGTGGAGATTACATGAAAAGGGCATATGATGGCATGTGTGTGTGTATGGCCGAATGGTATGAGAAGGAAAATGTTTATGTGCTTATGTAATTTATATGGAAATGTGATATAGTTAGGTAAGAAAATAAGTATAAAGTATGTTTGTGATATGGAATTAATAAGAAATAAATTGTAGATGCTTGAACGTCATATGGCCATAAGTGATTTGATAGTTATAAGGCATATATACATATGAGATTAAAGTTAATGCCAAGTGATAAGAGTTATACTTATAGTTGTGTAATTGAAAAGCTTAATAAGTGCGATAAGATTGAATGAAATGATAAGTTGTAATGGTAATGAAACTTTTATATCTATATATGTATACTTGATGAAACTTAACTTACAGCATGAGGATAAATATGTGGAATTATAAGACTATAAAAGTTAGCTAAGTGAATAGCATCATGATGGTCATAACGTGTTGTAAATGATGATCATGTAATAATGGAAATGTGCACATAAATAGCGTGTCAATAAGTGACTGAAATGAACACACATTAAAAGATTTATAATTAGGAATTAAAATGGTAACTAGAATTAGCCCATATCAGTTGGACACTGATTGGATGGGTTGATTAGTCAACTAGGGAGTTAGCAACTGCTAGGGATTTTGCGCCATATGGGCTAGTGCCTATATGTATAATATAGCAGGTGTAGCCACTAAGGTTATGATATTGAGCCCTACACACTTGGGTATTGGGAGGTTTGCATGGATTAATCTTACTATCTAGGCTTATTGGGGAAGTTTGCACATACTAACTTTAGCCATCCTCAATATTTAGAGGTCCGTATGAACTTATCCCTGCTTACCGATATTATAGTTGATTTGGGAGGTCCCATAAAGTTGATTCCTGCTATCCACTTGAGCTTGATCAATATTTGGAATTTGGGAGGTTCCTCGAGGCTGATCCCTACTATCCCTACTATTGGGAGGTCCATTAAGACTAATTGCTATCACTTTTATTTGGGAGGTTCTCATGAATTGATCCTTACTATTAGGTGGATGGGTAGGTATAGCTACTGAGGTCTAAAATGTGGGCCAACACACAATATGATCCCTTTTATCTAGTGGCTTAAAGTGTAGTCACACCAGTATAGGCCTAAATGGATAAAAAGGTATAATTTGATAAATAAACCATACATTCTTAATTAGAACAAGGAGTATATAACATGATGTGTAATTAATCTGAGTAATGATAGATTATTGAACAAGATTAAATACAATTTAATTCACATATATTAGAGATTATATGTACTAAATATGCTTAATTGGAAAAGAGTTGTATTGCATGTGTTGCATGTCTGCATAATGCAATTTATATTACATTAAATTCACTATTGAGTGCACACTCAATGTGTCGATGTTTCGATGCATAGTTAAAAGATAGTAGAGCATTGTCAAGACTCAAGATTGTAGTGTAGCTATTCAACCCCTTAGGTATACTTTCTATATCCCTTTTTATATCTTAAATGTAGAGGACACTCATGTATGTGTAGGGTTAGGGCACGGTCATGTAAATAGTTAAGGATTATGTTTTATCACCTTTTAAACTGTAAATATTAAAATAAGGGATATGTACATATGTTGATATATTATACATGCTTGATGTTTATAGATATACGGGTTTGAGACCCTTGTGTGTATAATTGTGGGATGTTGGATAAGTTTATGGGGGATTAAAATGGTTTAAAAGGTGTGAGGTGGTAGAAAAGGAATATAAAAGTGCTTTTTATAGGTTGAAAATTTTGGTTTTTCACCCGAGCAGTCGTTATGCTTCCAAATTTTGTGTATATTGTGAAACTCCTAATTAAGATGATTCTATCAGTTAACTATGGTCATAAGTATTATAACATAAGTATATGACATAAAGTTACCATGAGGTCAGAAATCGGGGTGTTAGTCCGTGAAAGTTAAATTAGAGGCAGAGTGGGGTAAAATAAGGATAGGTGACTCATGGAAAGGTAGCATCCCTTATTGGGTCCAACTATGGGTCAGGTAAGGGATGTTACAGATGTACTAAGCATAATACTTAGTGCTATATTCAATGAAATATGCATTATATATGTGTTTTTTTTCAATAATAATCACATACTTTACGCACAACATATAAGGCATAAGCTTATCATGCAATATTACATTTAAATATTCAGGGCGTGTTCCACTACTTTGTACCTTGCCATTTAGCTATATAGTTTCTCTATTATTTTGTTGTTCCCTATCTACAAGGTTACTTATATGGTTCTTATTGAACTTACTTCTAGTCATCCCTCCATTGTTTATAATATATTACGGTGGAGGTTATTTTTATTGTCATTCTAGTTAGATTACAGCCCTCGCTATCCTATTTATTCGCATGTCTTTCATGACTGGTTTAAGTTATTTATACTTAACCTATAATAACTAATTTATGTCCTTATCATTTCGTTAATTACTTTTAATTAGGTTACTAGTTAGCTAATCTCTTTATATGACAATAGTATTAAATTATTGTTACATTGTTTACCCACATTAACTGTTTTGTTTCATAATTACCTTTTTTTAGCCTATCCTGCTCCTTTAATCTATCGCAATTTATTTATCCATTTCTTAGCCCGTACTTAAAAGACATACTTTAGATACTAGATAATAGGATGTACAGGTTATGCAGTAGTCCAAATTTTGAACCTACTCTGTTGTTGCACTAGCATTACACGTTGTTAATTATGTAGTAGCCCAATTGGACTGACACTGTTGCTGCACCAACATTAAACAAATGGTTGTGTAGTGATCCTATTAGACCTACCCTACCGCTGCACCCGTTTTATAATAATATTCTAGCAGCTGCCACAATTTCTTAATTAACTGGTCAACCTATCCAATAGGTGTCTGGGTCATATGTGACACTCCCTATCCAGTCCAATTGCCGAACCTAGATAAGAGATGACACACAACTCTATTAGTCTTAACTTTAACTTATTGTCCTATATTAATCTTTTTACCTTTCCATTTCCTATGTATGTCTTACATGTATTTCTATCATTTATTATAGTAGTTAAGTCATTACGTAAGTATAATCATCCCCCAAGTCTGTTTAACAAAATTCCAACAGCATAATGACTGACCGGTAATATCATCCAGCAAAAACTAATGAAATCAGCACATCTACATCATTTCTTATTCAATCAACATCATTTGAGCCATCCAATCCTCCTGATCACATCCTTATCCCATAGATACACACATAACATTCATATAATGTCATTATAAGAAATATATTGACTTCATTCGCACTATAAACACATCTATTTATTAGACATCTATACTATTACCATACAAGTTCAAGTAGACACATGCATTTACATACATAGGTTTAGGCCCACTCCTTTGCATATATTCATAAGGGCTAGACTATATATATAACTATACATAACACAATAGTGATACCAAAGGTGCAGCATCTTAATCTACATTGCTTCACTTGAGGTTGTCACTGTGTCATGTTATTTAAGACCTTCACATCATGAACAATGATGTACTAAGCACAATGTTTAGTGGTGTATTCAACGAAATATGCATTATATATGTGTTTTGTTTCAATAATGATCACATACTTTATGCACATCATATAAGGCAAAAACTTATGATACAAGATTACATTTAAATATTCAGGGCATGTTCCACTATTTTATACCTTGCCATTTAGCTATAGAGTTTCTCTATTATTTACTTCTTCCCTATCTGCAGGGTTAGTTATATGGTCCTCGTTGAACTTACTTCTAGTCACCTCTCCATTATCTATAATTAATTAAAGTTGAGGTTATTTTAATGTCATTCTAGTTAGATTATAGCCCCCACTATCCTATTCATTTGCATATCTTTCATTACCAGTTTAAGTTACTTGTACTTAACCTACAATACCTAATTTATGACCTCATCATTTTGTTAATTACTTTTAATTAAGTTACTAGTTAGCTAATCTCTTTATAAGAAAACAATATTAAATCTTTGTTATATTGCTTACCTACATCAATTATTTTGTCTCATAATTATTTCTTTTTAGCTATTTCTACTCCTTTAATCAGTCTCAATTTATTTACACATTTCTTAGCCCATATTTAGAACACATACTCCTAATACTATATAACGGGAAGTATAGGTTGTGTAGTAGTCCACATTTTGGGCTTACTCTGCTATTGCACCAGCATTATATGTTGTTAATTATGCAGTGGCCCTATTGGACCTACACTATTGCTATATTAGCATTAAACAAGTGGTTGTGTAGTGGCCCTATTAGACATACACTGCGGCTACATCTGTGTTATATAGCTAGTTATGTAGTGGCCTTTTTAGACATACACTATGGCTGCACCTGCATTGTAATAATATTCCAGTAGTTGCCATGATTTCCTAGTTCACTAACCAACCTATCTTGTAGGTGTCTGGGTCATATGGGCTTTAAGCAAATAATCAAAATCACTATCATTATGTTCATTTTCAATGCTCCACATATATTCCACTATATATCACTTCCCATAATCTTTGCCTCATTATTTAGATTTTGTACTATTCACTTTTCTTTACTAGGTAATCCTTGTCTTCCTAATTCTATTCTTACTTATTTACTTAGTCATCTATTTGTTTTAAATCATTAGACACACTTCTTATATGTTCACATGTATTATCATCCCATTTTCATATCACATAATCTATTACACACTTTATTTCATTAAATCCTTGTTCAATACTTTGATAAGTATATCCTTCATATTTTATTTATTCCCATTTCTTTAATTATCCTTGAATAAAGTAAACCAAGTCTCCATTTCTATTAAACCTACCATTTGGCCATTTACTTCCATGCACCTACATACTTTATCTTAATCCAATTTACATCCAATTCATACGATGACACCATATAGTCTAACTATAATGTCATTTATACATTACATACACATGTACACACATCAATCACACCCATTTAGACACACAATATTCGGCCATTACCATTCCTCCCACTTTCCTTTTAATTCAATTCATTCACACATCATAACATAATCATTCACAACAAATAATTACACATTTATTCCTACCCTACATACGCACACATACACTAATTACGTCCTTTTACACACACTTGTTATTGGGCCATGTTAACATGTCCCACATACTCATTGATTTTTCTTTCCTTTCATGCTTAATTCATTACATAACCACTCACACAACTTACTTATATCACTATTTATGATTTTGACATACACAAACACATGTAAGTATATAAATTGCATACATGCAAGCTTACTTGAATTTCTTTGAAATAATTAAAATAATCCATAAATCATTGAATATACTTACAATTACTTCTAAAAGCTTAAATATAAGCTTTTCAAGCCTTTTCCTTTCCTTTCTCTTTCAATTCTCCACTTTTTTCTACAAACATAATGGTTAAATTCCTACAAAATTTAACACTACTCCAAATTCAAATCTAACCTTAGGAACATCTTGTAGCCATCAAATAGCAACTTAGAAAAATATGAAAACTTGAATAAAACTCTTACCTACACTTTGATCACTATTCACCCTAATCAAAATTTTCTCAAATAATGGTTGTCTTGGATTTTTCTTACTAGGATAGGATATGGGGTTACATAGGCTAGGATGGCATGAAAATTTGGCTTGAATATGTGTAAATTGATGGAAAGGAGAAGAAAAGAAAAAAGAGGAGAAGTTGGCTATGGTGTCAGCCAAGAGAAGTGGGAGATGAAATTCGTTTCACATTTTACTTTATGTTAAATTACAATTTATGTAAAAGGGGTCAATGGATGGAATGATGCAACATGTTACATCGAAAGGTCTATATTAATTCCAAGCCTTTTTCCCTCCTAAAAATTAATTTCTTCATCTTGATGTATTAATTTAATCCCATTTTTGCACCATAAATCTAAAAAATCCACAATTCATATGTCCCAAGAAAATCATCATTAAAAACCAAAAGGAGCTAATTCAATTAAAATTTTATGTCCTCAATTAACTTTATTAAATTACTTCTTGATGTTAGAAAATTCCAATTTTATTACCATTGTCTTATTTAGAATTTTTGACATTAGGTCGTGCTATTCCTTGATTTTTCTATGCCCAAATCGAATATTTTATCGTTCAGTTTAAGTTAGGTTACAATTTTTCAAAACACTACCTTAAGATCTTTAAATGCAGTTTTAATCACTTACACGACCTCACTTCCACTTTAAATTTCACCCCAAATTGTCTTAAAATATTCCTTTCATTATGTCCAGTTAGTTTACTTGGGCTCTAGGAATTACTATTTAGTGTTCGATGTCACTATTCATCGGGACTATCTCCCGAATCCCATCCTTTGTCACACTCTCTTATTCCTCTCATGTCATATCCATATTTTTCACCCTTTTATACTTATTCCACTCATTTCTAAACCTTAAACTACTCTTTCCCAATTTTGCCCCCAATAATTTGCAAAATTACCATTTTGTCCCTCATTCATTTTTCACTCTGTTATTCATACCAACTAACTCTACTCAGTCCATACATCTATTTTTTTCCTCGTGATTCCCTCAAATTTCCATCCGATTCTTGGAAAAAATTAAAGCAAAAATCGGGGCATGATAGCCCATTCTTCCTTAAAAAAATTTTGTCCTCGAAATTCCACTAGGGTTTATATTGGTATCAATTATAATCTCTTATTCATATCCCATTCATTATCTTTTTAAGTGTTTATCTTACATATATCACTATAATTTCACTTTATGATGTAAGAATAACCAAATTAAATACTTAACATATTAATAAAGTGTACCTGGTATACCTTCAAGGGAGTTTGGCTCCTCTTATGCTCTATGGGCATACTATCTAGCTGGAGTTCTTAATTCTACTCTTTGCATGGTTTCAGACTTGGTTTTCTAACCACTCATTCTTATTCCCCTTTTACTTTCACTTTGAGTCTATAAAGGTGTTGGTGATGATGCTTGATGTTAAGCATCTATAACTAGGAACCTTGGATAGTCTTTCAAGATGTGACCATGAGAACCATATTTATAGCACGCCTCTAGAATGGTTTTCTAGCAAAACCCTAAATGCCTCTCACCACAGTACTCACATGGCATATTAAGTGTGCTTCTAGTAGTCATTATTGGTGCATTAGAAGCTTAAGCTTGTTTCTGAGATCTCTGTCTAAATTGTTATGTCCTAATGTGACTTTATTGTTGTGGTTGAATTTTATCTACCTTTTATTTCTTAGTTTCTTCTTGAGTTGAGGTCACTTGAATTCTACGGATCCTTTTCTTTTAGAGAAGCTCTTTCATTTTATCCTCTAATTTATCTTCTGTTGTATAAGCCATTGATACTAAAAAAGAGAATTCTCTGATTTTTACCACTACTTCCTGTAGCTTAATGTCATTCTTTAACCCTTTCTCAAATTATTTACACCTCACCGCTTCAGTAAGCATGATTTCTTTTGTATAACGGCTGAGTCTAGTAAATTCTTTCTCATATTCAGAAATAGATCTATCTTCTTATTTCAGATCAAGGAATTCATGTCTTTTCTTATCAAGGTAATGTTATATGATTTACTTCTTCTTAAACTCCCCTAAGAAGAATTCCCAAGTCAGGTCTCCCTGTGTCTTCCTTTCACTCACCATTTCCCACCATCTATATGCTTTAGCATGAAGTAATGATGTAGCACATACCATATTTTCTTCTGGGGTGCAATTCAATTGTTGGAGTATTCTAACAGTTCTTTCTAACTAATATTCAGCCATAGTTGGATCATTATGTTATGTCCCTAGGAAATCCTCAGCCTCCATTTTCTTTACCCTTTCTAAATACATTTTCTAAAGGGCTTATGATAGTTATGGCTACACCGATGTTAGAGGTGGAGTGGCAGCAGCTATAGCTTGCCTTAGGAGATCAACCATTTATTGGAGCAATCCTAGTTGTGTTTGAGCTACTTACCTCACATTTTCTAGTATTTGTGCTTCAGCCGTTGTGGGCTAATTCACTGTATACAAAACTTTTAGCTTCATCTCTACCACTTAGTGGTCTAATCTGATCCATCTTTAATCTACTAGAAAGAACACTTATAAGCCTCAAGTAGTGCATATGCATATAATGTACAACTTTAATCCTAAGGCACTCATATATGCCCTTTATGTTCTGAAAACTGCCTAAACCTACTCTCATACCACCAAATGTGACACCCCTTCTTAATCTAATTGTCGGACCAAGATAAGAGATGACACATAACTCTATTTGTCTTAACTTTAACTTGTTGTCCTGTATTAATCTTTTTACCTTTCCATTTCTTTTGTATGTCTTACATGTATATCTATCTTTTATTCTGGTAGTCAATCCTTATATAATTATAATCAACCCTTAAGTCTATTTAACTAAAATCAGACAACATAACGACTGACCGGTAACATCATCCAATAAAAACTTGTGAAATCAACACTTTTATATCATTTTATAATCAATCATATTGTTAAACCCATCTGATCCTCCTGATCACACCACTGTCCTACACACACATAACATTCATAAAATGTCATTATCAAAAATATCTTGACTTTATTCACATTATAAATATATCTATTTATTTTGGAAATTCATACCATTACCATACAAGTTTAGGTACACATATGCATTTATATACATGGGTTTAGGCCAACTCCCTTATATATATACATGAGTGCCAGACTATATATATAACTATACATAACATAGTAGTGATACCAGAGGTGTAGTGTCTTAACATACACTATTTTGCTTGAGGTTGTCACATTGCCTTGTTATCTATGATCAATGCATCACAAATAACAATGCACTAAGCACAATGCTTAGTGGTGTATTGAATGAAATATGCATTATATATGCGTTTTGTTTTAATAGTGATCACATACTTTACGTACATCATACAAGGCATAAAATTATCATGCAAGATTACATTTAATTATTCAAGGCATGTTCCACTACTCCATACCTTGCCATTTAGCTATATAGTTTCTTTATTATTTTCTTGTTCCCTATTTATAGGGTTACTTATATGGTCCTTGTTGAACTTACTTCTAGTCATCTCTCTATTATCCATAATTGATTAAGGTGGAGGTTTTTTTTTATTGTCATTCTAGTTAGATTATAGCCCCTGCTATCTTATTCATTTGCATGTCTTTCATTACCAGTTTAAGTTACTTATACTTAACCTACAATACCCAATTTATAACCTCATCATTTTTTTAACTACTTTTAATTAGGTTATTAGTTAACCAATCTCCTCATATCACAACAATATCGAATTCTTGTTACACTGCTTACCCATATTAATTGTTCTATTTCATAATTATCTCTTTTTAGCCATTTATACTCCTTTAATATGTCTTAATTTATTTACCTATTTATTAGCTAATACTTAGAAGACATACTCCCGATACTAGATAATGGGACATATAGGTTGTGCAGTAATCCATATTTTGGACCTACTATATTGTTGCACCTATATTATACATTGTTAATTGTGCAGTGACCTTATTAGACCTACACTGCTACTATACTAGCATTAAACAAATGGTCATGCAGTGGTGCTGTTGGACCTACACTATTACTACACCCACATTAAGCAACTAGTTGTGCAGTGGCTCTTTTGGACCAACCCTATGGCTGCACGCGCATTATAATAATATTCTAGCAACTACCATGATTCCCTAATTGATCGGTCAACCTATCCAGTAGTTGTCTGGGTCATATGGACTTTAATGCACATAATCAAAATCACTATCATTATGTTTATTTCCTATGTTCCACGTATATTCAATTATATATTAGTTTCCATGATCTTTGCCTCATTATTTAGATTTTATATTATTCACTTTCTTTATGAGTTACATTATGAGATAATCATTGTCTTGCTAACTCTATTCTTACTCATTTACTTAGTCATCCATTTTTTTCAAATCATTTCACACACTTCCTACATGTCCACATGTATTGTCATCCCACTTTCATATCACATAATCTATTACACACTTCTTCATTTCATTAAATCCTTGTTTAATACTTTGATAATTATATCCTTTATATTTTATTTATTCCCATTTCTTTATTTATCATTAAATAAAGTAAATCAAGTCTCCATTTCTATTAACCCCACCATTCGTGTCACAACCTTGTCGACTTTTCAAAGAAATTCGACAAATAGAGCACTTCCCTCTGGGTCACCTATCCTTAAATTTCCTCGAAGTGCATTCATTTAATTCTTATTGAAAATTCAATTATCAATTGTAATTAACTTGCTTTTAGACTCTACCTTTAAAGTATGTCTGTTTAAGGTAGAATGAACCCATAAGGATCATTGACAGGTCATGGTACGTATCATAAAAGTTTCAGCAGTGCAACAGTTGTCCAAGTGGGATCCTAAAATTTTTTTCACCTATATAAAATAATTTCACTGATCATATATCCTAGTCTATCAATCTTGGACCCTCTAGGTCCTTCAAATATTATAAGAACATAGGCCTCAGGACCCCTATTTCACCCAAATAAAGTTTAAATCAACTGGTGCACAAAATAATAATTCATCTCATAAAGGCTATTTATACAAATTATAAATTATTTTACATTACAACCCACAGCAGCTTCTAAGCATGCTGAACACATAAACTACAGCTATTACATGAGGGCCACTACACATAATAAGTCAAATAAAATTTTCACCCTTGCTAACTTTACTGCTACACTACACACGTCTCGAGGCCTTCTTGCTATTCCTGCTTACCTGCGCACCAAAACATTGGTATGTTGAGTATAAAACTCAGTGGTGAATTTAATCAATTAAAAGTATGTCTCACCTATTACACATATGATGTTTAGTGTATACATATTATGAGTTCCTACATATTAAGGTTAAATAAAAATTTATCTTCCTTTGTATTTAATTATATATTATTATAATCTTTTAGCAATTTAATTACCTCCAGGTAACCACACTAATTTTATCAAGTGGTTCATATAACTATTTAACCCTTATATTAAGATTAATGGAAACACTGTCTCTAGTAAAATTATGCACATTATATACTCTTCTCATAATGTGTTTCCTAGACACTCACATATATGTTTGTGTAGTAATCGTAATCGATTAATTTCTATAGTTCACTCACATTTCTCTTTAATTTAATTGGGGACATTATATTCAATCAACTAATTAATTAATCAAAAGTAATAATATTTAAGTTTAAAATTAGGCCCAACTAGGTAGACTACACTTTAATACACTGGACCTAGAGGGAATAACTAGTGCAGTGATCCTCATTTTGGACCTCTGCCACTGCACTAGCTTATGTGCCATAATAGAGTTTAGCCGTAGCCTCCCCAGACACAAGTACTATGTGGCATAATAGAGATCAGCACGTAGGCCTCCTAAATCACAAATAACCCAAATTTGGTCTGCCCAGTAGACTGGTTTGTCCCACAGACTAGTGTAGTGGCCCCATCGAACCTACATTGCTGCACTAGCATGTACTCATGGATAGCACAATCTGTGCAAGAATAATGTGGATATCTATTCAACAAACTAGTATAGTGGCCTTAAAGTGGACCTAGGCCACTGTACCAACCCTGCCTAAAAATCAAACAAGTAGTAGCTGTTAATAGCCTAAGTTGATCAATCAACCCATCCAGTGGATGTCTAACTAATGGGCCAAGTAACTCAAATTATACTTATTTCTTTGCAATTTAAATTCTCATAATCTTTAGAAGTGGAAAATAGTTAGTTATTTTATAGTTCATTTTTAACCCGGTCTAGTGTGGCCAAAATTAGAGTGTACCGAAAAATTTCCCATATTATTTTTTTGGGTTTCATATATGCTAAAATTTAAGGTATATTATGCTTTATTTTATTTCATAGCCATTTCTCAAGTAATTACCATTTTTTGATTCAGGTTCTATTGCTAATCTCACAAAATCCATAGGCCTAAAGCCAAGCAGTCCTTAGGGCAATCATACGGCCAAATAATAGGCTTTCTAGCTATGCTATATAATCACAATATCATGTCCAAGTTTAGGTCACCTTTTAGGCCCCCTTTTTTTTCAAGTCTATGTTCAATTATGCCATTTAAATAGGCTACACTAGGCACTCTTGCCATTCTATTTTCTAACATTAAAATAGCCCCCTTTTTGGGCACAAATTTAGGTTATATTTCATAGCATTTCAAAATTCATTTTAGTTTAAATTATGTTTCAACATAAGTTAATCTTTAAATTCTTTCCTCAAGCTTTTGTTTATTCATTAAAACACAATCTTTAAGATCATTTCATGTCTTCTGCAACAATACATTAAATTAAATTGTACTAAACAACTTTAAGCAAAGCATTATTATTTTATTGTGTTTTATCAAGTATATACCTTACACAAAGTTTATTAGCATTATATATAATCATAGGACTTCCCTTGCCTAACAATTACCAAGGTACACTTTCTATGACTTATTATAATAACATATTAGGGACTACTAAGCTAACATATAAATTCAAACAATATAAAGAAATCTACGCTATAGCCCCATGTCCTCACCCATTTCATCCATGCTTATGTTCTATACAAGGCGCACTTTATGTTATTACTTTACTATTTAAGAACGTTTGTTATACCACTTAATTCTCATCATCATCCTTATTTGATGTATACATATATGTATCGTCGCACCTATTTTTCCTAAATGCCGCTCGACCTATTCCTTTCATGATAATATTATAAATGCCTTTGTTTACAGCCATTAATTACCAATATTACTATATAAACATACATATCTTAGATGTCTAATTAATACGTAATTATCAAGACACTTCATCCATTTTATAACAATATACATAGCCCTCCTCACAACCTATTTTATTTCCTTGCCTCATGCCAAAATTATATAAACATCTACATCTCAATTTCTTTTGAGACCCACATAATGTGTGCAAGCTCCTTCCTACCTCTATGTACACTCATTACATAACCACCCCCAATTATTTTCCAATTACCACTTCAAAAGAGATGTAGTTACCTTTATGCCTAAGCAATTAAATCTTAGTGTTGGATGCCATGTATATTTGTACATTTATTGTCTCTAAAATTCTCATCAAAGCTACTCACTCACACACTCCATTTTCATTCATTCACAACGCACACATCTAACACTTTTTTTTTGCAACCTTAGGTAGCCACAAATCACACACATGCACTAAATGGCAACTACCGCTAGCCCCCTTTGTCACATACATCATGGCAATACTAGAGAAAAAAGGAAGAACACCACATGCCATTAATTAATTTGGAATTCACAACCATGGTGGCCATTTAATTAAAATGAACATTTCTACTATTTATTCATCCATAATCCAAATGCAAAATTCCCATAACCAACCCTAGAAACACCCCAAAAACCATTCCAAATCCATCCACTAAAGCCCTCATATACACATGAATCAACCACAACATCACAACGCAATTCCATTTATTTTTCACTAACAATTCCACACAAAATCAACAAGGAAAAAGTAAGAAAAGAGAGGCATACTTATAATTTAATTAAATTCACAAACCTACAAAAGGAGTCAACCAATTCCACTCTTTAAGTTGCCTCCAATCCTTTCTTCTCCATCACTTTTAAACTTAAGCTTCCTTACTGCCTTTCATGGTTTCACCTCTCGTGAATCACCAAAACCAATACTCCAAATTACCATTTAAAACTCTTGAATATAGAGGTAGTCTTAGCAAAGGAAAATTTTGAGAAATAAAAAGAAAACTAGAAGAATTAACTCACTCTAAATATTGAATTTTCTGGCTGCCTAAGGTTTGTCTTGTCCCTTCTCTTTCTCCCTTTTTCCTTGCCTCACTTGTTCACTAAGGGAAGTCATCTTCCTCCAATCATCAATGGCAGCCTGCCTTGGAGAATTCTAGAGCTATGGACAAGGGAAATTTGGCTAGGCAACAAAGGGAATGAAGTGAGAAAGGCTGACGTGGACAGCAAAGATGAAAGAAAAAAATTGACAAAGTGAAGCAAGTGGGGGTTGAATTGGTAGGCCAAGTGTCCACCACCAATCATGGCCATATGGCACAGCTGAAATGTGGATGTTGGGGTGCCTCAAGTCGCAATACGCGACCCCCGAGCATCCTGAAACTCAATTTTTCAAATATAGGGGCTGCCAACTTCAGAGAATTTTTAAAAATCATACGGTCATAAAAAAAATGTGTCATTTGTTCCTGAATTCCTCATTTGACCCCAATTTCATGCCCACAAAATTTCGCGGCAAAATTCCATCGGGAACTACC
>CANXYI011687341.1:0-13097 GCA_948208565.1 Hura crepitans
TCAGATGCTAGTTCTATACCTATGGTGTCAAAGTATGTGGATGTCTTAAAGAGTTGCTTGGTTTGCCTCTAGAATGTGAACTCAAGTGTGGTATCAAAGTTTTACCTGGCACTGCATTAGTATCTATAGCTCCATATAGGATGGCTCCTGTAGAGTTAAAAGATTTAAAGATTCAGTTGTAAGAGTTACTTGACAAAGGTTTCATACGGCTGAGAGTACAAAGGTTTCATAAGGCTAAGAGTATCACTATAGGGAGCACCAATTTTATTTGTTAAGAAGAAAGATAGTTCATTAAAGCTATATGTAGATTGTCGATAGCTAAATAAAGTGACCATCAAGAACAAGTATCTGTTACCTTACATTGAGGATTTGTTTGATCAGCTTAAAGGAGTGGGTGTTTTTGCCAAGATTGATTTGAGGTCAAGATATTACCAGTTAAGGGTTAAAGAGGCATATGTGGCTAAAACTGCTTTCAGAATAAGGTATGGTCATTATCAATTCTTAGTAACAATGCTCTAGCAGCATTCATGGACTTAATGAACCGAATCTTTTGACCTTACCTGGATCAGTTTATTGTGGTTTTCATTGATGATATCCTAGTTTACTTGAAGAGTAAAGAAGAGCATAAATAGTATTTGATGCTAGTATTATAGATATTGAGAGAGGAAAAGCTTAAATTGAATTTTAGCTAAGTGTTGTGTCTTTCTTAGAACAAATAGCCTTTTTAAAAGGTATCAGAGTGAATCTGAATAAAATTAAAGCTGTTATGGAATGAAAGCCACCTAGGAACACAATAGAGATAAGAGGTTTTCTAGGTTTGGCTGGGTATTATAGACATTTCATCAAGGGGTTTTCCATCATTATAGCACCTATGACATGTCTATTAAGGAAAGATGTTAAGCTTGTTTGCGATGACAATGTCAGGAGAGTTTCGATAAATTAAAAGCTATGTTGATAGAAGCTCCAATCCTTGTATAGCCAGTGATAGGAAAAGATTTCACCATCTACAATGATACATCATTGAATAGTTTGGGGTGTGTTTTAATGTAAGAGGGCAAATTTATTGCTTATGCTTTAAGACAGCTGAAGCCTTATAAGAAGAATTATCCTACACATTATTTAGAGCTTGCTGCTATTGCTTTTGCTCTAAAAATTTAGAGACACTATCTCTACAGAGAAAAGTGTTATGTTTATATGGATCATAAGAGCTAAAGTATCTTTCTACATAGAAGGAGCTGAACTTGAGGTAGAGATAATAAATGGAAATGATCAAGGATTATGAGTGTCTGATAGATTATCATCTAGGGAAGGCTAATGTAGTAGTTAATGCTTTGAGTAGGAAGTTTATGTCAAGCATAAGGGCCATGAATGTTAAGTTAAAGCTTATGGATGGTGGTACTCTTTTGGCTAAGTTATAAGTGAAACCCAATTTGTTGCAATAAGTGAATAATTCTCAGAAAGATAATTATAGGTTGATGAGATCACTAATATCTAAGAGGGGAGGCCTACTGAGTATGAGATCAAGAATGATAATTATTTGTACTACCATGACATGATATGTGTTCTAGATGTGGATGAGCTGAGGAAAAAAGATTTTATAGGAAGCTTATAGTGCTTTATATGTTATATATCCTAGTAGCATCAAGATATTAGGACTTGAAGACTTCTTTTTAGTGGCCAGGCATGAAAAAAGATGTATCTAATTTTGTGACCAAGTGCCGTACTTGTCAATAGGTAAAGGTTAAACATCAAGTTCTCTCTAGATTGCTTAATCCTATAGCAATTCTTAAGTGGAAATAAGATAGGGTCACTATGGACTTTGTAGTCAGTTTACCTATGATAAGAAACAAATATGATCTAGTTTGGCTTGTGGTAGATTATTTAACCAAGACTACACGTTACATACCAATCAAGATGGACTATTCTTTGGGAAGCTAGTAGAGTTATATATTGATGAGATCGTCAGATTACTTAGAGTGCCTACTTCCATTATATTAGATCAAGACCCAAGGTTTATATCGAGGTTTCTAAAAAAGCTTTACAATGCCTTAGGCATTCCATTGAGTTTTAGTATGGCATTTTGTCCTCAAATAGACAGTCAATCAAAAAGAGCTTTCAAGTAACCTTTAATACTTGAGTGATTTTTGATGTTAAGTTATGTATGATGTTCATGTTAAAACATGCTTGAGGATATGTTAAGAAACTATACTATTGAATTTAAAGAAAGTTGAGATCACTAACTTTTATTAGTAGAGTTTGCTCATAACAATAGTCACTAAGCAAGTTTAGGAATAGCTCTTTATGAAGCTTTGTACAAAACTCCTTTATATTATAATGAGCTAAATGAGACTAAGCTTATGGGGCTAGATTTGATCAAGGATTTTGAAGAAAAGGTGAAGATCATCAAGGATAGATTGAGGGCAACTTCAAATAAACAAATGTCTTATGTTGATTTAAAGAGAAAAGGTGCTTAATATGAAGTAGGAGACAAAGTGTTTCTCAAAGTGTCGCCTTGGAAGAAAGTTCTAAGGTTAGCAAGAAAGGCAAGTTAAGTCTGAGGTTTATTAGTCCATATGATGTGACTGAACATTTGGGACCAGCAGCCTATTGGTTGGCTTTGCCTCTTGAGCTTTAGCAGATACATAATGTCTTTCACATGTCTATGCTTTAGAGGTACAGGTTAGATCCCTCACATGTTTTGTCAACAGGGAAAGTAGAGATACAACCTAATTTGTCTTATAAAGAGGAATCAATAAAAATCATAGCTAGAGAAGTTAAAAAACTATGGAACAAGATGGTGCCTTTAATGAAAGTGCTCTAAAGACACCATGGCATGGAAGAAGCTACCTAAGAGAGTGAAGCTCAAATGCAAGAGTAATACCCTCACTTGTTTGAATCAGGTAAGTTTGAGGACAAAATTTCTTTCAAGAGGGGAAGAATTGTAATGCCCGAAAATCCTGAGATTATGAATAATACTTTTTGAGATGTGAATAGTATTTTTTAAGAGCCAGATCACACTAATCTTACAGAATGGAAGTATTAATCATAATAAATTTGAAGAGAAAATGAAGTTGTTTAGATGATTAAATATGACAATAAAATTTTTACGGCAGTGTCTATGAATAGTGACCTAGTGTAAGCTAAACCATAAAAATATTTCATTTTTGTTCAAATTGACTCAGAATTGATACAACTTGATACTCAAATATTCTAAATAGTCTATTGGCATTGCAATTAGAATTTTTAGATATCAGGAAGTATTTTTACTAAATCAAGTAAATTTTAAAAGTTACGTTTTTAATGATTTTTCTTGGTTTTTTAGCTTAGATTTTTAGAGGTTTATGGGACTTAAATTATATGATTTTTAGGATTTTAAAGGGATGGTGATTAAGGAAAACAAATTAGAGAATTGGATTAAAGAGGAGAGAAAAAAAGATGTTAACTAGTTTTATGCCACCCATATAAATAGGTCAAAGATGACTTATTTAGGTCAACATAGGAATAGTTTATCATCTACCTCCATCCTTTTTCACTTTTATGGCTGATGGCATTCCTCCATATGAGCTCTCTAAATTTTCTCCTTCCTCCCTCATTTAAAGCCTTAATTATCTCATATAAACCCTAAGTCCAACCCTCTATGGTCTCTAAACCTCAATTTTAGCAAGATCTTCTAGAGAAATCAAAGGATTTTCATGGTTTTGAATTTTGATGAATAGTAATACAACTTTGATCGAGTAAGCTTTTTAAACTTTGGTATTTTTCTAAGGTTTTCTAAATGCCCAAGAGAGTGTTTATCAAGTTAAATTTGATTTTTAATGCACATATGATTTTATACAGATTTTTTCTTAATAGCCTATTTATGTTTGTAAAGCAATGTGATAAACAGAAAGAAAAAGGTAAGGAGAAGGCTTGACTAAGCATGTTTGGCATATTTTGAACTCAAAGTAAGTGTAATCAAAACAAATTATGCTAATTATATGTGCACTATAATGATATTATGTATGTATATATGCATGGAATTATACAATTGGCATTTAATAGTGTTAATTGCAAAGGAATAATGTTATGTGACTTTATGTTTATACAATATAACCTTAGAATTGTTTGAATGATGGTGGTATATGCTATTTGTATATTGGTCGAATGGCCCATAATCCATATGTGTGTGTGAGTGATGTGTATTATGCATGCTTAGGAGAATGTATGTTTAAAAATAGTGATGAATGATTACGAGAGCATGTAATTATGCATGGGAAGTGATAAATTAAATGTTGTGTGTGCAAGTGAATGCATGGCCGAATGGCCTCATAAGCATACATTAGTGTGCTAAAAGTATAAATGCTATTATGTAACAAGGTTGGGTTGTTATGGTATGGAATGTTTAATGCAAATTAACTTATTGTATGATGCATTGTGACTAATAAAAATGTTTGGTTGAGTTTGAACCTTATGGTGGCCAAATGTCTTGAGTACAACCATTAAGGATGTTTGTTATTGTATAAGCTTATATTTGAGATATATGTAGTCAAGAGGAACAAAGTTTATGTAAATCAACCTTTTAATGATATTATGCTTCTTTATGTAATTTTCGACCAAAGAAATGATGGGGCATGTTGCCTCATGGTTTTCATCATGATAATATGCTAACAATGGGTATATTATTCATTTCATGTTATGATGGCATATGTTATGATATGTGTGGACAAAGACAAATAATATTATGTTTGAAACAAAATATGACGAACTGTGCATTTCATCAGTCTATGTATGTTATTGGTCATTTTATGCTATATTTTATTTTTGATAAGGGATGTATAGACATGTTTAAAAAGAATTGATTATGATAAATAAAGAAATGACACTTTTCCTTGTTTGTTCATCTGTTGGCTAAAAAAATCGTTAAAATCTACTTTAAGTCATGTTAATAAGGTGAAACTAAAATTGAATATGGTTAATAACCCATAAAACTTAGTTAGATAGGTTCACCAGTCAACTAAGGATAATAATAGCTGCTAGGGTACTTTTGTATTAATGTAACCTTTGGGTTGGGATATGTAAACCTTTAAATTATAGTAATGTGACCCACAGGTCTTATAATAAGTTCTAACCTTCAGGTTTAATGCATGTTGTCCTTCAGGTTTGATGTTCCAACTTCGAGTCAGATATATCTGGGCTTACATGGTTTTGAGGGCCTTAGTGTTCCATCGAGACCCCATTATCCATCTTAACATATGTGTTTTCTTGACTATGGGTATAATAAATGGATATTAATGAAACTTAAAATAAAAACTCCGTAGTGTCAAATATTGATGTTTAATGCATGATAATATGTTTTGGGAACTTTCCATGTTCTTGTCCTATTGAGTTACATAAATGCAACACGTTTAATGTCTATATATCATACACATTAAATATTTGCGATATGTTACTTCTATGTACGATTATTGATGGAATGATTGCATAAGTTACGTTGATTACACCATTAAGATATTGCTTAGCATATCGTGTGTTTTTACGATGCATAGGTAAAAGAACTATATTAAAGTCAAAGCTTCTATAGCTATTGCAAATCAAGAGAATAACACTTGTGGTATTTTGTTGTTTTATACATATAATTATGTGATGTAATTGTGTAGAGACACTTGTATGTAGCTTATGAAGGATTGAGCTTAATCTGGATTTGTAAATTGTTTTGTAACTTTTAAACAAGTTTAAATTTCTTTTTAATGCTTGTATGATATCTCTTCCTAATGCATGAAATGTGTTTTGAGCTGTTGGATGATTTGAAGTGATTAGAGGATCACAAAAGTTGAGGAATGAGATATGGTTGATATAAAAGTGCTTTTACCTATGCATGTTTACTATTCATTTTGGGATAGTTTCCCAGTACAGCCGTTATGTTACCTGATTTTTGACATAAGGCTTCCCAAAACTATTTTAAAAACTAAAAAGGCAAAATTTTATTTAAATGAGAATTTCAAGGTTTAATACTTAATCAAATGACTTTAAAAAGGTTTTGTATTTTAATGGTTTTTAAAAGAAATAAGTTTAGATGATTCTTTATGTGTCGCTTCTTATTCAGGTTTGGTGATTAAATCTTGTAAGTGGTGTCACAGAACTAATGGCTAGGCTAGTTAAATAAATCTTTTTGTCTTACTCGATATCATCATCCACTATGAGATTTCCACTTGGTCCTCGTAATAAGTACTGTCAGACAAAGATTTCCTTTAACTTTCCTTTTTAATACTCACTTGAAGTTTATGGTCTATGTTGACAACTTAAATAAACTCCTGAATCTATAACCTATACAATGCCACTTGTAAGGATATAAAAGTCCTTTCATTACAAGTGATCAACAATTGGCCTTCAAAAATATCATTTGGCATGCTATTTGAAGCTTATAGAACCATGAAATAAATTTATTAACCAATTCTGTAGGCATTTAGCTCGCTCGGGCCAAATCAACTAGTGTCACCTCAATGGGGGTTTATAAAAAGCCGCCTATATTTGAATGGAATTAGCTGTAAGATGTTTGTGCTAGGTAAAATAAACCAATTATGTTAAATAATTCCTAAATAACCTATGACACATCTCACCTAACTCGCTCTCAAATTTGAGTAAGAAATGGCACACAACTAAAATCTAATTTCTCAATATTCGAGTTACTTAAAACTTTTCCCTTTTTTGGTTATCATAAAACCTTATAAAAACATGCTTAATAAAACCACTTAATAAGTTAAACTATTCAAGGATCATATCAAAAATTTAGCAGTATAACAACTGTATCGGTGACACTATTTCTATTATGAATAGTAACCTATAAAGGAAAAACACTTCTACGACTCATACATTCTCATACTTTATCATTTGCACAATCTCTAGTCAGATATTCATTTAGTCTCAACCTATATAAGTTTCACATATCCAATCAAGAATAAAGATCAACATCTACATACATCATCTATACAAACGCAATCCATTTTTGAAACATCCATATCAAACAACCCAATTCCAGACATACATAATCATACATCACACATATGAACCATAGATAATAACTTTACATGCAACTCTTGATACACATGTTCAGGCCTAAAGCCTTTAACCAAAGCATATGAGTGCTTATATATAAATCTAAGTAATGTCATATATAGATTACATATATTCAATAACATAAGTTGCCTTTCTTTGAACTCTATGTTCATCTGTAACTTGTAAAATCCTTGTTCACATAACTATAAAATATTGCGCATCGCAAAATAAATGATGCATTAAGCTTAGCAACTTAATGGTATATCCAGTAATATTATGCTCATACATTTTTGTATACCATATTTATAAAACTGTATTGATAACACATGCATAACATATATATCATACGAGCATTATGCATATAAATAGAATAAGTTCATCACAAATAATATGTAACATATCCTTACCTGAGTAACAATTGTTATTTTCAAGATTATTTACATTGAAATTATTGTTTCTATATATTATATAATCTCTAATTAATTACCATGTGGTTTTTAGCTATAACTACACTGCTGTTTATGCATATTGTTTTAACATAAATATATTTACCCTCTCAACATAAGTACCTTTAAAAATATGTTCCTCATTTGCTTCATTATATCATTAGCACAAACATAGATATCATCTATTCTTCATAACTTAATAATCATGTATACATATATACATACATAAGTATTTTACATATGGATTTTTATAATTATAACATACTTGCATACATACGGTCTACCCTAACATCCTAACATATGCATACATTATTCCCATTTAATCTAAGATCATTTCAAGCCCATATTATGTCATTATGATGATATTTAATAGAAGTCATATATATACATCATGTCCATAATAATTATGCAAAATATGCTTTAACAATTTATATAAGATTATTATGTCTTAATGTTTTCTTAGTAACTTCCCATAATCATTTGAAACATAAATTTCCTTTTTCTTTTCCCATACTAAAAAGAAAACATCTCGATAATGGATCACGGGACTATTTAGGCCACATAGGCCACACTGGACCACAGAGGTCACACAGGGCCATAGAGGCCATTACTGGACCTAAAGGTCATATACTGGACCTGAAAGTCATAGGTGTGTAGTGGTTTTATTAGACCTTACGATGACTACACCAGCCTGGTAGATGTGCAGTGGCCCTACTGGACCTTACAATGGCTGCATCCGCCTAAAATATCTAGGCCTAAAAGCCATAAGAAGGTATCAAAGTACCCTAATAGCTGCTATACTCCTTAGTTGACCGGTCAACCTATTTAGACTAGGTTGTCTAATCATATGGACCATCACCATTATCAATTAAGTTTCACATGCTTAAAATTATTTTTTGTAAGTTTTACACATTATTTGGCCAACAAATGACCAAAGGGGTAACTATGGTATTTATGCCATAATGTTCATATTCATATCATGTTCCATGCCTTATTGGCTTCATAGACTTTTTCCATCATAAACTCGTATAATTTAAGCCTTATATTACATATAAGATAATCATGTCATCCATTTTTTATAGTGAATACTTTAAACATCCTTATCTTACATTACTAGACCATTTGACCATAACACATATACCTGAGTCATTAGTATTTCCATTACTAAGACCACATCATGACATCTTTATATACCATGATCTTTGTATACACTTATACATATCCACATCCACTATAGTCATAATTTTCATACCTATCATTCTATTACTTAAGCATAGATATACATATCAATATCTTATTCTTACTCTTATATTTACATGAGGTCATGCATAAATCCTATGTTCAATTTGTATGCTACTACATGGTTTGTTCCATATCATATATCATTTAATAATCTCTTTAGGTTAAATTAAAAGCATTTTGCCATTATTTTCATACATTATGTCACACATCATCATTTACTATCCTCTTTCCCATCGTAGTGTTTTCATACATTCAAGTGCATCATACATCATTACTTGTATAACCAATTATTTCCATAACTTATTCACACATACACCATGTACACATTTTGATTAAAAACTAATAAGCCTCTTAATATTGCTCATCACTTGGATCATACCAAATCTCTTTACCATCAATAACTATTCATTCATACATATCACTGTTCACATATTACTCACATTATGGCCCCACACTATCATACATACTACACTTATTCTTCAGACCTCATTATTTCTCTAAAATACTTCATTCATGTACCCTAAATAGTTTATCACTTTTATGCACATATAACATTTTACAACATGCATACATGTGAGATCATGCAAGTTCATAGGCATACTTTACACTCAAATACTCACTTTAACCTTATTCAGCATACCTTTCTAATTACACCATTTTCATGCCTCATACTTTACCACCTAATTACATACTTATACATACATATGTTACACACTTTAGATGCCACGACTACATAGCATAGATTAAAATTACATTTTAGCCCGTATTCAGCCATACGTATACCTATATTTCCAATTGATCAATTAACACCATATCACATGCATTTAACATCTTTTTCACACATCTTGTAATTAATCATCACTTAAGGTATGAACATGCAATTTTGGCTAACATGCACTCTCACACACATACACCACTTAAGCATAAATTCAACTTCATTTAACTACTAATTAATCACACACTTTATTTCTTATTGATATACACACACATACCTCATTAAATACATTTACATGCACAGTTTATTAATTTAAGTTCATAATTTAATGCATAATATTAAGGGATACACATACCAATGGTGTCAAAGACATCACTAAAGCCTCTTCAAGCTATATCTTTCCCTTTGCCCTTGATTTTCTTTTTTTCATCTTTAAACATACACATCAAACACAAAAAAAATTCATAATAAATTCCACAAGCTTTAATTATGAAACTAATCATATATATCTTCATTTGGGACCTCATTACACATTATAAAAATATCAAACCTCAAAAATCAACCTTTCTTCCAAAATTAGTTACTATTTATTCCATAATATACAAAAATCGGTACAAAAATTCACAAGCATCAAAACCCAAAATTGACCTTAATTAAATTCAATTAGAACCTCAAATTGACTTTAAAAAATACCAAAACTCAAATATAATCATTAACATCACAATTGATTACTATTCACCAAGCTTGAATCCATCCAAAAATTGTCCAAATAAGACCTCTATCTTGTAACTTAATACTTGATATACCATACTCAAGTGTCAAAATGTTATTTTTGTGTGATATAAATGGGTTTGATAGGAGAAATCAACAACATAGAGCTTAGAGGCTCTCTTTAATGTCTATGCCATTTTAAGAATAAGAAGGATAAGATAATAGCTACATGAAATGTGACCTTATGGTAGCCAAAAAAGGGTATTTATACTTCATGATGAATGGCTATGATTGAGGATTAAAGTTGATCCAATGACCCAAATTTTAAAGCCCAATAAAATCTTTTATTTCCTTTTTTTTCTTTCTTTTTTTTTTTTCAATTCTCATCATCAATTATCATATTTTATAATTCCAAATAATCATACGTAATGATGTTTGAAAGTCTCGAATAAATCGTACTCAAAAATCGAGAAAAATCGATTTAAAATAACAATTTTATCCTTGTTTGATTTTTAATAAATTCCTATGAACTCTAAAAATTCCAATTATATTTCATTAGACTCTTAGGAATATTTGAGTATCAGGTTGTGATGTTTCTGAGGTAAAAACTTCACTTCTATTTTTAGCCATCTTAATAACTTTTTTGCATTTCAAACTTTATCCAAAATTGTTTGTTAATTAATGTTTTCATCTTGTAACATTAGTGTAACTCGGGTCTCGAGAAATACTATTCACTTTGAAAAGCACTATTCACAAGCACACTTATTATCAGTTGTTAACCATCCAAGTGTTCTTATTTCTATGCTAAACTTTGCCCATGGCTTGTATATAACATATACCATTGATTAGTATGAAAAGCTCCATTCATGTTCCAGGATTCATTATTCATGACCCTGAAATTTACTGTTTATGACTTAGGATTTCTAGGTGCTACAGAACCTAAGCTTAAGCTTTTGCATATTGAACTAAAAACCAAGTAATATCCTCAATAGTAGATAACTTCTCTTCACTCAAAAATAAAATGAACTAAAAAATCTTGTATTCCTTTGGAAAAGGATAAGGATGGTCCACCCACTTAAGGTAAGGTTTACCGTATAAAGGAATAAAAGGTTGAGCACCAAAATACCCATTTTTAATTATATATTCCTATAAAGCATTACTAGGATAATAAAAAAGAGCTTATTAGCCTACCTGCTATCCTGTATAAGGTTAGCCAACTCTTACAAGTATAAGATTAAATCCTTGGTCAAAGTAGATCATATTCCTTAACTAACCTAGATTTTAATACACTGATTATCTTAGGTTTGACCTATTTAACAAATTCACCCTTTCATATTATAATGCGACTTCAGGAACGAGAGGTCTAAGTGTATCATTCAATCGAACTAGAGCCGAACAAATCACCTACCCTTGAAGAATCATTGTCAGTTGTAATCCTTTGGTTAATTTCTTACAACGATTTGTACACCCTTTGAAAGGTTTATTCAACCCATTTGTTAATCTATTTGAGCACCGTCTCTATATGTTAAATCATCCCAAAAAAATTTTGTATGTTTTTTATAGCCATATAATTAATAAGATTTAATATAGAGGGTTTAGATGTACTCAAGTGTCATCCATAGTCTTCATTAACTCCCCTTTGATCAATAAAAGAAAGCACCAAGCCATATAAGAGGTTGCTTACTTAGTCCTATCAACAATTTTGCATCTATCAATTTTGGAAGTATTAGCCATTTGTAATTGCTCTTGGTATTGAGTATTATAGGTCATATAGAGTAGTTCTCTAATAGAGTCACCTAAAAGATATTTCACCTTAACTAGACTAATGTCAAATTATAAGACATAGGTGGGTTTACATGTTTGACCACACAATACAAAAACTTAATAAACCTAATCCTTGTCTATAAACGGAGCCTTGAGGTTTGGGCAAACTTAGACTACCCTAATCCTCATCTACAAGTGAAGCCTTGGGGTTTAGGCAAACTTAGACTAAGTTAATTTGAAAGGACTTAACTAAATCTACTAAGCAATTATACTTAGACTAAGTCGAATTGAAAGGACTTAACTAAATCTACTAAGAATACAATTGTTAAAGGTGTGCAACATGGTTTGGTTATTTTGGTTATAAATTTAACATACAAAAAGATGACATATTTTCACTAGAATTCCATATTTGCTTCCATTCATTTAGTATTTGCCTAAATCTATCAAGAATACAATTACTAGGGGTGTGCAACACAATTTGGTTATTTCAGTTAACCAAAATAATTTCAAGATATAAAGAGACAACATATTTTCACTAGAATTTTATAGTTTGCTTCTATTCATTCAATATTTACCTAAATTAAACATAAATTTACTAATAAAAATATATCCAATATCACATAATAGCATAAAATCCAAACATAATATCTAAAATCACACATCAATCCTATTAAACCTATTCCATATGCAAATAGAAAAAATACATTCCATATCATATTAAAGTATGAATAAAAGATAAAATTACTAATTAATATAAAAATTATAGCCTAAATGGAAAAAATCCATATCTATTAATATAATTTGGTCGGTTCAATTTTTATTTGATTTTGGACATGAAAAATCAAACTGAACCAAATTAGCATAAAACTTCAAACCGAATTAAAAATTTTGATCGATTCAGTTTGGTTTTTCTATTATAACCAAATTATGCTCACCCTTAACAATTGCTAAAATAGGAAAATAGAAAAGGACATTAGTTTATAACTAATGATGAAAGGATCCCTTTTTTAGCTTTCATTTACACCTTTTATAGGCAAATGGGTGCAATGGACACTTTTTCATGAACATACATGGCACCTTAGAAATGCCACATTTATTTGTTGATCCTCTAAAATTACTCTTACACTTTGATAATTTTTCTTCCTTGTTTGATAGCTACCAAAATGGCCTCAACATGTTAGCTAATA